>QLOD02000016.1:8993753-9005497 GCA_003260245.2 Sideroxylon spinosum | reverse complement strand
GGTTCGTGATTTCAGACAACTTCGAATTCAGCACCGATTGGAAGATGATCACTTGGGTGATGGTAATTTGGTAATCCACCGACTACATCAGGGGATTCTGGTTCTGAGAGTTCAAGATAGCTTACAGGTTTAATATCACCTGATGGAGAAAAGAATATGTAATCGAGAGTACCAGTAAAACCCGGGGTGCAGTTTGTGAATGGTGGTTCTCCCCTTGTAAATGCATAGACACTGCATAAAGGAATTGGTGGATCTTCAAAACATTCCAGTGTTGGCCCAACTGAAGAGCTGCCTGAAATAAGGTATTGATATACCTGAAACACCAGGAATGCAATTAGAGATATTGCAAGAAGTCTAAAGAATAAAAATGAATTAAAAAATAATTGGATACCACTAAACAACTAGAGTGTGGTGGAACATTGTGAGTATTTAAAGTTTGAAATCATTAGTTTATCAGTTCAGATGCCAAAAAAATTTTAAACAAGGATGAGGAATACAACCCTTCTTCAGACTTTATATAAGCAATGGATTAATTGGCAATCTTCAAAAAAAATTAAATGAATAAATAAATCAGACAAACTGTGTTCATATCAATGTGAGACTAAGCTATTTTTCACAGGTAAATGAATGACCAGTATGTGTGTGGGAATATGGGTTTTTACTGTCTTGTAGGTGCCATAAATGGAGGAATTGTCTGATATCACCCAATGTCCCAATTCTAATATTTTAGAGTGCTACAGAGTAATCTCTAGGCTTTCCTATGTTGCTGGTTAGAATGCAATGCAATTAAAACTCAATTGGATCAACCCTTTTTGTCATTTTGTCAGTTGTGTCCTATTCTTGCATCAGTGAGTCCTTCATGTTTCTCTGACTTCATGAGCTGTTAAGCACTTGCAACAACCTGTCTAAACAAGTGAACTTTATGTTTTTAATTTTGGTGTTCCCTGAACTTTTATAAAAGGCGGATATACATTCCACAGCACCTTCCCAGATTATTGTCAAACTAACTTCTACAAGGTTTATCATTAAAAAGAGAAAACATGAAAGTATTGCAACAACCTGTCTAATCAAGTGAACTTTTGATTTTAATTCATTTGGTGTTTGGTGAACCTCTATAAAAAGCGGATTGCACTGAAGTTTCCCAGATTATTCTCAAACTAACTTCTACATCGTTTATCTTTCAATCGATAAAGATACAACCACTTTCCAGAATTCCATCTTCCTAAATTCCCTACTATGCTGAAACATTTTAGAACCTAGTGTTCTTAATAAATGACAACCACCTACCATTTCATATATATCTAGAATCGTACAATTCAATTAATAGGTTCCAATCTAATTCACGTTTGGTGATTTTTAGAACTGCAAAAAACTTCAGCATGACTTCTCAATCGGCTTGAGCCATATGGGTTGTGACTTTTTCTAGTGAATTCAGTCTCTGGTAGCCTGAAATCTGTGATTATAAATGCTTAAAAAATATTTTAATTCTTCTCTTCTCCTTGAAATGACAAGTTCAGTTAAAGTAATAACACATCCATTTAATGAAAAGAAAACCATGGACCAGCAAACAAGAAGAAATCAGGGGGAAAAAAAGAGAGGGGGGGTGGAATAGTTAAATGTTCATTTTACTATTTCAGTATCAAATAATATTGTTTGTTATTTGCTTCCCACTTATAACCAGTTTTAAACCAAAACTAGAAAAATCTTGTAACCATAGGTTGTCCAATTGGTCTTCAATTCCCCAAGCAGATAACCAATGTTACCTGGAACATGGATCATTTCGATACATTGAACAAAAATAGGAAAGTTAGATGCTTGTTCTCCAAAATGCGGTACGATAGGATAGGATTCTCATAGAGTTGTTATGTTATTAAAATACTTTGGTAAATATCAGTGATTTATTTGTTAAAAAATAAGAAAATAAAACAATATAGTTATTCATAAAACTAAGTGCATTTTCTTTTTTATACAAATCTTTATTCGTTATGTTTTCATAAAAGCTTAGAATTATTGGTCATTATTACGCAATTTGTTATCAATTCATTATTTTCAAATGTATTTTCTAATGAAAATAAAATATAGATATAATCTTTTCGGATTGTTTGGTAATACTTCCCAAGCTAAAGTGACCACACGATGGATAAGAAAAAATAAAGAAATAATTTAATCCAAGAGTTCAACCACAAAGAAACTATTGAAGAACCTTATCTCCAGGGGTTGAATTGAAGTCGCCAGCCACAATTACAGGAGGTGTGCAGTCAAATTTGTTTGATACTAGTGTTTTGAATTGAGCTAAGCGTGACAGAAGGTATTTAGCCTGTGCAAGCTTTACATCTGCCCAGTTTGGATCCCTAGAGTAGCAACATTTCAAAACCATTAGCTTTATGATCTATCTCGACATTTTAAATATAAAATGCAACCCAGGGTCAACGAATTAAATAAAAATAGATGATAGACAGGTAAAAGTTCAACTAAATTACCAATAAATGTGTGTGTTTGCCACGATAACAACATGATTAGAAGGATCCTTAAGTTTAAAGGCAGCCATGATCCCAACACAATCACGTTTCAATCTTACACTTGGATCATTGGGATCTCCATGACTCCTATCAGTGTCTTTCTGCTGTAAACCTGAAAATGGATTGTTGGAGAAACAAATTTAATAAATTACCAGCATAACAAAGTAAAGGTAGTTCAAATACATATGACAAGCTTGGGAAGTATTACCACAGAAGAATAAATAAAGCTAAAAATAATAGAAACTCATATTTGCAATCTCTAAGAAAGTCTTTCATAATTTGGCCACAAAATTAATATTATTAATCTAAACTGCTGCCAAGAATTCAGTAATATTATGCTGGGATTGTCCCATATCAGATAGCCACGGAGCAGCTATATGGTATGCTTCACATTCTAGCCTACTTGGCAAACATGTTTAATTCCACTTGATTGTCTATAAACATATAACATGAATTAAAATTTCTGATCGTGGTATCTATTAATTCATAAGCTCTAACACGCACTAGAGACAATGTTGTTTAGATGTCTTATAAGTAGGGGCCAAGTTATAGTAGGGCAAGGGGTGGCCATGGCCCCACTTAGTTTTGGTATTACAACTCCACATAAATGCTGTATTTTATTAAAAAAAAATTACTCCATTAATAATGGCCTCCCTCACAAACGAAGAGTCTTTATCTCTATCAATGAGGGTCCCATTTTTACCAATGAAAGCCTCTCCATTAATAATGGCCCATTTCACAAATAAAAAAATTAATTTTTTCTCTTTCTCAATATAAACCCACAAATCTCTCCTCTCTCTCTCTCTCTCTCCACCCTTAAGATTTCCCTCTTTTGTACCATTATTTATCACATTTTCACATTCTCCCTTATACACACTATAAGCCTGTTATTTTTATCTTCTCTTACTTGCTTCACTCTTCCCCCTCTCTCTCTCTCTCTCTCTAAAGGTGTTCCCTATCTCACTCTCAACAAACCTTTTTACATTCTCCCTTATACACTTCATATTCCTATTATTTTTATCTTCTCTTATTTACTCTTCCCTCTCTCTCTCTCTCTCTCTCTCTCTCTCGAAAGGTGTTCTCTATCTTACTCTTTAAAAATCAATTTTATCAAAACAGAACCATGAAAAGGTCCGAGTTTTAAACTATTAACGACAAAATGAAATGGAAGAACTTTACCGATGCAACCATAGCACTAGAAGAATTTTCAGGTTTCAGCGAAAGTAAATCTTGAATAAATGGTTAGCGTTCTTTGATCAACAGGTAAAATTTTATTAAAAATTTTTTGGCCTCCCCTATCATGAGATCTTAGCTTCATCCCTGCTTATAAGGTTGAAATTTGAAAATAATCAATCCATTATGAATTCAAATTAAGACTTGACAAAACCTCCAGAAGATCAAATTTAAGAATATACGAAGTTGTTCAAGTAAAGCAAAATGATCAACAACCACGCTGCATAATGTGAAATATAACTCAATTTGAATATGATGGATTGAATAGCTTGAATTTAAATTGCAACAAACGTCATTTGAAACCCCATGCTTGATAGAATTTTCACCAAAAGAGAAAAAAAAATATGCAATTCCACACCATTATCTGAACATTTGTCTTCATAGATGTTGAACATATCAAACAAATTTTATATTGAAAATATGTTTTCGATAAGTAATTTATATGTAAAGTCACCAATTGTCGCAAAAGCTTAACCTATTAAGAAGTGGGTCCAACAATGTATATCAAGCTATTTCAGCATTATAGATATTGAAAATATCAATCGTATAGAGAAAAGAGTAAAATATCATTTATGGGCTAAGATGTACCATCTTTTGATTCAGTATCTTTATTTCCAGTAGCTAGTGCATCATTATCTTTGTCTACTTGTAAAGTTGCTCCATCTTGGATTCGGTTCACAAGATCATTGTATTCTACTTTCTCCTCTAAGACCAACACTGCACTGATAAAACACCAAAAAGTGAGGTCAAATCAAACCAAAAAAAATCATATAAGTAACAGTAATCATCTACAAATGAGCTATTGAATTGGCAAGTTGAAGATAACAATGGTTATGTACACTGGCACCAATTAACTCAGTGCTATCTTTAGGTACCTGGGCCGCAGCCATATGACCCAGGGTTACTTCATCATACCCGCAGCACATTGCCTCACAAGCCGCAGTAATTTCAGCAAGATGCGAAAGTTCCACCAGCAACAGTAACCCCCCGTGGGGACATAAACTTTTCCCGGACTTGGAACAGGGCTCGGGTATCTCTCTAACAACCCAACTTCTTGCAGGATCATCAGGGATTCAGCGGATTAGAGGCTAAAAGTAGAGGACTGTTGGGGATCTACTCAACCAATCCAGAGAGAGATTTGTATAGGGAATCCTTATCTCATTATGGCGCACCAAGGCCGGATATCCTCCTAACGGATCTGAGGCCTTAACTCCCATCTAAAGAAACTCCCTCCTCATCTATATAACTATGAAGGGTTTGGAATCAAGCATTCACCATTCTCCTACTCTCACCTGTTACACTCTCTCTCTCTCTCTTGTTTCAGATTACCTTAGTTCTCACTCCTCCGCTGGACTCCAGTGACTCCACCACAACTAATAGTTAGCATAATTCCTAGAAGGCCCCTCTAGGCCTACCAACACCCCCCACACTATCCAATCCAACACAAGAGATTTAACTTCAAAATATATCTTCACCATTCAATCCGGGGTCCTAATACTTTAGTTATTGTTAAAACTGTAAATTCCCTGTAATTTACAAGTAAATACACGAAGAAATAAACTTCAAACCACATTAGGGTAGTCAATTAGTTCCAAAAAATATGAAGTTATCAAGAATTTAATAAAGCATGATGTAAATTAGTTATTGTGAAAATTGTAAATTCCGTATAATTTACAAGGAAATATGTGAGGAAATAAACTTGAAATAACATTAGGATAGTCCATTAGATCCCAAAATATGAAGTTGTCAAGAATTTAACAAAGCATGATGTAGATAAATGCTGAAAATAGATGGTTTTCATTACTTATCACGCTTATAAAATATCCCGCACCCATCAGGCTTCTTCCCGCTTCTCTGAATATAGACACTTGCATAGCCATGCCTATCCATATTTCCTTTGTAAAAACTATTATACTCATCCACTTCCTAGTGAAGTTTGCACATATTAATTAGAATAAGAATTAAAAAAAATCAAGCGTCATAAAGATTAACATAACAAGATTTAAAAAAATTAGTCAGCAGCGAGAACCTGCAAGCAAAGGAAATCTGCCCCAAGGCTATTGAGAAGAGTCAAAATTGCCTGGGAACGATTTTTCCACCTGTAATAAACATAGCCAACAAACAAAACTTATTCAGAAGTTAACAAAACTTGATATTAGAATTGAACTTCCACGAGAACCGCAAGAATTATAATTCACTTCATTTAGCTAGTAACTTACAAAAATAAATGTTAAATCAAATTCCAATTCTTTTTTAACCTAAAAACTAGGAATATTTTTTTTTTATTAGCAAAACGAAGGATAAATCAAGTGTATTGTCTTGAATGCTTAAACCTGAATACAGATGCTTCTATAATCAGATATATGACTTGGTTGTGTAATAAGATGTGTCAGCTGCTGACAGTTTTTCTATGGTCAGTGGGAATGTAGTTTGGAAATTACACTTTGTAGAAACCCTTATGATTGAGAATTAGAAAGTTCAAATAATCTCCATGCTATGGTTTATGCTTTGAATATGGGTGAGGGGGAGGATGAAATTCAGTGGAGACCTATCAGTCAGGCGTTTGCCTAAGTGAGCACCTGTCACCTCTGGTGATAAGAGGGTTTTGCTGCCTTAGAACACTAACCAATAGGTTCAGCATTTATTTATGGGAAGGGAAAAATAAAAAGCTTAAAGATAGGATTTACTTGCGACAAGGTGATGGAGAGTGTGGAAACTGCTCACTCTTTGCATATGCCTATATATTAAAATGATCAAAAAGTGTTAGATTAGGGAAAGGAGTTTGCTCCACACGATAAAACTCTACATCTACATTAGAAGAACATTCGAGGAGGAAGTTCAGTAAGTGGCAGCAACTGGAAACAAAGCACTCTTCCTGTAAACATATCTGAAAAATTCACTTTTTTAAGTATCAGAATGGCTGATACAGAATCATATTTTTACATAAGCCCCATTTGTTTCAACATCAATATTTTCTTTCATGCAATACTTTTTACACATCTGCCAAGAAACCCATCAGTTAGTGGTTTCACATAAACACAGCACCTAACAAAGCAAGATGGGAAACTAAGATTTTAATCCTCAAAGGCTGATAGGCAACATGATAACACCAGAACACATGAACAACAAATGTGTCCAACAAAGGAAGCTTAACTTACCCCTCCAAGCCAAAATTTACATGTTCCACTAGTAAAGGAACTTGTAAAAATCCAACAATCCCCATTTATAGTAGATGCAAATACAAAGGAAGACAAAAGATCTGGATGATCACAAAAGATATGCATACCTGTGCCAAGATGTTGTATGAAACAAGACGGAATTTAAAACCTGTATCACATTTAAAAACCAGCATGAGAAACTTAAAAGTTGTTAATCTTTTATTGTTTTAATCAGGTGCTGAATAAGTCCTAATTAAGGCCCACTAATGTATTTCTATATATTGTTCACAAAGTAACAACCTACGAACTACGAGTCTAGCACTAATAGTGATTATAAAATCCCAGCTGATTGTGAGTGAGAAATGGAAACAGTTGCAATTATAGCTTATCGTCACGAAAGTTCATATGTGAATCAAATATACAATTTAGTCTTATAACTTATGTAAACTTCTCTAATATCCTGCCAAATTTTAAAAAAAAAAAAAAGTAAAGATATTAAAACAAAAAGGGAGGGAGAAGGGGGTGCTCAAGAAGGAGAGGGGATGATGTTGTCAAGGGAAGTACTTCGGCAAAAGCTAACATTGACATCAACCATATGAAGCTTAGAAGCAAAAAGACCAAACATATACAGCTAAAAATAATAATGCAAACATTTGCTTGGGTATGCCTTTAGGAGCTAATCTGGTGGCTATGTTAAGTCGTAAAACTGGTTCTCTTCCACTGCATATTTGGGTATGCCTTTAGGAGCTAATTTCAAATCCAAACAGATTTGGAAACCAGCTATAGAAAGGTGCAAAAATAGATTGGCTAAGTGGAAATTAAATTACTTATCAACTAGAACAAGGTTACTTTGATTAAGAGTGTTCTCTCTAGTCCTACCACTTATTTTGTCACCCTTTTCTCTGCCCCAGTTTCTATGTTAAAGGAATTGGAACGATTGCAAAGCAATTTTCTTTGGGGAAGGAGTGAAATTTAGTGGGTTGGAAAGTTATCTGTAAGCCCATTTAGTCGAGTGGTGTTGGAATCAAGCAAATGAAGCTGCATAATGAAGCTTTGATGGGGAAGTGGTTTTGGAGATTTGCACATGAAGATTCCAGCCTTTGGAAAAGAATGATTATGATTAACTATGGTGAGGAGAAAGGAGGCTGGTTTTTTGCAAAAGATTCCAATTCTTTCGGTATCAATTTATGGAAAAGTATTAGAAGGAATTGGTCTAAATTTGACAGTTGCATATCTTGGAAGATGGGAAAGGGAGACAGGGTTCTGTTTTGGAAACATAACTGGTTGGAGTTTGGCTGTCTTTCAGAAGTTTTTCCTGAGATTTATGCCATTACAACCGACAAGAATGCTTTAGTTTCTAATTATCGCATAGGTTTTGGTTCGAACAAAGTTTGGAATGTGTAGCTACGAAGGACTATGAATGACTGGGAAATGGATAGCTTTTGGTTACTGTTGGAATTGCTTTATTCTTTACAGGTGGAGGACACAATTGATGCATTGATCTGGAAGCAGTCAAAGCATAACGCTTTCACTGTGAAGTCCTTCTATCTATTCTTACAGGGAGGGGAGAAGGATGTTTTTCCTTGGATGAAATTATAGAAAACTTCTGCTCCTACAAGGGTCATTTTCTTTTCTTGGTGTGCTGCGAAGGGGAGGATTTTGATTATAGATAATCTAAAACTAAAGAGTTACTTTATGGTTAATAAATGTTCTTTATGTCTAAGTCAAGAGGAATTAATTGACCATCTGTTCATTCATTATGTTTGGTCCGTTGAACTTTGGAGTCTGATTCTTTTATGTTTTGGAGTCCAAATATGTTTCCCCAAGAACTCTAAAAGTTTTCTTTAGCATGGTGGAGACAACCATTGGGAATGAGGAAGAAGAAGATCTGGAATTCGGTTCCTTTTTGTCTCTTTTAGTTGATTTGGAAGGAACGCAATAGGAGGACTTTTGATAGCATAGATAGGATTGTTTTGCGTACTAAAAGTTTATTTCTTTCTTGTTTGTACAGTTGGGTGGAAGAGGGTAAAGAAATCGATCTTTGTTCCTTTCTACAATTTACTGCTAATATGCAGTGAATAGGGGGGAAGGTTTGTATTTTTGCTTTCTCATTTTAGCATCTATTCGATGCTATTTTAATAAAACTTACATATTTTTTTTTTAAAAAAAAAGTAGAGACACATTTTTGCCCTGCAATTCCTGAATTTCTTTGGTTTTTTGTTTTATTTATTTATTTTTTTTGGGGGGGAGGGGGGAAGCATTACCTGAATTCTTGTGACAGCAAAGCATATATCAGGTAAAAATATTCTCTAGGCTCCAATATAAGAATACATAAGCAATAATTGATTTTGAATCAAGAAAATTATGCAAAAATAAAAGTAAAGCTAAACACAGATATCAAGCAACCATTTCTGTCTACAGTCATGATAGAAGAAAAACAATGCTAACACAAAGGTATGTGAATTTATAAAATCAACCATAAATCAAAACTAAAATGGTGCACATACCATCAGGTTTACTTATTGAAGTGATTTCACTCTGTTCCACAGGAATAAACTTGGGACAAAAAGGTGCCGCTGCTGTGCTCATTTTGCACAAACAAATTCTGCAGCAGAACAAAAGAGTCGTATTTCAATCAGAAATGATAAAGGAGCTACTAACATTTCTTTAAGAAACTCAAATATCAAAAGCAGGACTGCTGAAAACTCTAACTTAACAAGCATTTGTCCATTTAGTATGTCTTGGCCAGCAACACGAAACCATTACCTCAAATTGGGCTACTTGATATACAAGGCCGGATCCATGTGAGGGCCCTGATTTGAGAAATTACACTAAGACCCTATTGCTTTTATCTACATTACTTTTGTTCCCATTATTATTAAACTTTTGGCCCCACTGTTTTTCACTTTTGCTCCATTCACTTAAGCATTGTACTTTTGCGTACACTAATTACAAATCCTGGTCTGCGCTCATTGATATATGATTTCTATTTGCATTCAAAACAAATACTTTTTTATGCAAAAGGTGCCTTTTATGTTTTGGGCAAGTATTTCTTGGAGAATTCAACAAGGCTTTAGATTATTACACAGGGTCAGCTCAATTTGGTTCTTACCAGCAAAGGGTAGCAATAGAATTAAGGGAAACCATCACCTTAGACCCCCTCAGGTTTAGCTTTTTAGCAGCTAGACACACAGCCTTTCCAAAATACGCACTAACATCGTTAAGGTTTGAACTATTGGCAGCAAAATCTCTCACTGTTATATTTTCCATTAGTTTGGATAGTTTGACCAATTTGACCAGGTGAAAAGACAAAAATGCCATTAAATTTTTGAAATTTGATTTTTTTTTTTTTTGGGGGGTAACTTTTAGGCGTATTATTCTGTAAAAATACTACACACCCATGCTAAAAAAATAAACACAATAATATCCAAACTTTTTTAATACTACCAAACTGTGATCTTGTTTAGACTACCAAAATGTGATTTTATTATTTTTTGTTTAGTAACTTTTTTTGGCATGTTATTCATATTGAGACTAATATATAAATTTACGTATGATTATTTTTTAATATGATAGTGCAGTGTTTTTCTTTTTTCTTTTTTTTAGTCTAGATCTGAATAACATACATAAAAGTTACCAAAAAGAAATCAAATTCCAATTTCTTAAGTGCATTTTTTACTTTTCAGGTGGTCAAATTGGTCAAATCATCCAAATTGTCAGAAAAAGTAACAGTAAGGGGTCTTACTGCCAAAAGTTCAAACCTTAGGGTGTAATTGCCTATTTTAAAAAGATAGTGAGTTTTAACTGCCAAAAAACCTAGGGTCTAGGTGATATTTGCCCAAGAATTAAAACAAAGACACCAAACATGACCTCCCCAGTTGTACCCTAAACAAATATTTCATAATTTGAGATCGTCTTGTCAGCCAAAAAACGTCCTAATTTCTCGAGAAAAGCCATATCACATCAATTTGAAAACCTATTGGGGAGCTCTGCTCTAAAGGTAACGCCGTGCATTCCAATTCAAAGGTGATTGATTCTCAAACACAAATAACTTGACCCACTGTTTGGTTTCCAAGAAGATGAAAGAAAAATTACAAAGCACATTCAGCACGAAGTTATCTAAGTTTTACTAATTCGCCAAATCAAAGGAAGACGGGAATTCGAACGTACATGAAACAACATACATATATGTATAGATACACACAAATAGAGGAAGAGATTGCAGACCTTCGGAGAGGAGGGAGGCGGGGAAGAGAGGAAGCAGCCTTCAGCATGACTTGAATTCAGCTCTGGGAAGCGAGTGTTGCTATACGTGGATACACTTGAGCTTGATTAAGCCAATAACTGGGCCAAGTAATGGGCTTTCACCAGGCCTATACCCTTCAGCATCCATACAGTGCAAAGGTGATTTGGGCCTTGTATGGTAAACTTAAGAAAGTTATCCGAAGATGGCCCAAGTAGAATTCAATTGTAAACGACTTAAATGCCCATTCAAAAAAAAATATTAATTAAGAAAATCCCTGAAATTAATTACGAATTTAGAATTACTAGCTCACGAATTTAAATTTTGAATTAAATAATAAAAAATAAATTTATTGATTTTACATAAAAAAAAATATTTTTCGTTAATGAGATTTGAACTATTTACTTTTTGAAGTAATAATTTTGGATTTTTCATTAATTTTGGTTTGATTAATTAAATAATTACACGAGTAGATTCGTTTTCTAGTTATGTGAAATTTTATTTTTATATGTTCTTCTTAAATAAATATGTATTTAATTCTAAAGTGAGAAACTTATAAACTATGAATTAAGCACATAAATTTTGAATTAA
>QLOD02000016.1:8906524-8918961 GCA_003260245.2 Sideroxylon spinosum | reverse complement strand
TTGTTTCTTAATTTCTGAACTTAAGAGGGTTAATATAACTAAATTTAAGTATGTTTGAAGGGGTAAGAAGTAAAATAAAAAGTGAATTTATAAATTAAAAAATAAATAATAATTTTTAAAGATTTTTGAAGGTTTAATAAAAAGGGATAAGGTAATTTGGAAAACGAGATTGAAATTTTGAAGGGCAAAAGTGTAGTTTAACCCCTTCCTCTCTTCAATCGACCGCACTAGAGGGGACTGGGAGGGGGAGGGGGAGGAGGACACGAGAAAAAGCTGATAACGGGGACAGCGGAGAAGAACGACGGAGAGTGAAGACAGACCAAAGATGTGAAGTGCAGCGAAGAGTAAATGGTGCAGAGATGAACAACAACGACAGTAGCCACAGCCACCACCTGAAGCACGATCTGGACCCCCAAAGCGACCACAGCTCCGACCACTACCCCCAGCCCCACTCCCTCTCCCTCCAACCCCACCCCCAGCAGCGCCGTCCTCGTGGCTTCGCCGCCACTGCGGCCACGGCGGCCATGAGCGTATCCGACGCTGCTTCCGCTGGAGGCGTCAAGGGGAAGAAGGAGAGGGAGAAGGAGAAGGAGCGCACCAAGCTGCGGGAGCGCCACCGCCGCGCCATCACCAGCCGCATGCTCGCCGGTCTCCGCCAGTTCGGAAACTTCCCTCTTCCGGCCCGCGCAGACATGAACGATGTCCTCGCCGCCCTTGCTCGTGAGGCCGGTTGGACTGTCGATCTCGATGGTACCACCTATCGCTCCTCTCCGCCTCCTTCCCAAATGGTTTGCCATCTTTCTCCCAACCTTCCCCCAATATTGTGGATTTTTTTTCCCTTCAATTTTGCGTTTGAATCCATTCGTTCAGTTTATTTTGTTAGCTGACACGGTCTTTGTCATGCTACTTTACTAGTAAGTCAATTGAGATCTAGTTTATTTCTCGCAATTCACAACACGTCTTACTTGTAAATTTTCCATTGCTTCTAAATTTAATCCATCCTTTCGCCCATGAATTCATTTTCAGTTACCGTGTGAGAATTTTATCGAGCATCAGAATGGGGTGAGGTTTTGAGCAGAATGTCACTGGTTCTTTGGGTGGCAAATTAAGTGTAGTAAAGCATGTAACAAGTTTATTAGTTCAGCCTGCCATTGTTTGTCTTGTTTCCTATCCTTGATACAGTTCCAGGTGATCTGTGGGAATCTCTAGTATTTCAAGAAAGTTCAAAGTTGAATGGTAGACTTTGAAGTATGATTGTTTGTGAAAAGTACAAATGACATGGGGAGATAGAGTTTAATCCCTGTTGTGGGAACTACTTATGTTCCTTGGCAGGCGAGGATGGTTCCTCTAGCTGCCGTGGGTCTAAGACTAGCCCCCCTCGCTCTCTCTCACACACACACATTTTTAACCTATAATTAGATCGGGTAATCATTCAAATTAAGAACAAAAGCTCGTTGCTTTTTATTTCTTAGAATTAATTGAATCTATAGGGCTCTATCCATTTATTCATCTGACCCAATTTAAAATTGAATTCATTTTGTTCCATTTCCAAAATTCAAACGAGATTTTCTACTGATATGGTAAGAATGAAATATTAACAGGGGGTAGTGTGCCCTGGCAATGAGCAGAGATGTAACCTAAGAGAAGGATTGTTTCTAAATGGCTAAACAATATCTTGGTGGGGGGCAGTGGGCCCTGGCAACGACCAAAGATGTCTGAGTTGATTATTAGGAGACAACCTCAAAAACTTGTGCCTATGAACCCAACCCAAGAGAAGGATTGTTTCTAAATAGCTAAACAACATCCCGATATCTTTAGTAAAACAAAGTCATAATTTGAAAAATATTTTGCTCCAATTTATTTTGGGAAAAAAAGAAAAAGAAAAAAAAAGAGTGAGAATTAGATGCCTTCTGTTCTATCTTCCTCAAGGATCTGTTTAGTGTTAATCTAATTCAAAAATTACATTTTGCCATGTAATGATGTAATAGACCCATAATTCCCTTTCTCAATTTCTAATTGATCTTTGGATATAGGTTATGAGAATTTATGGTTTTCCTATCTAACTATACAACTAATTCATTGCCGTCGATGATGAAACGAAAAGGTCTGTGCATCTCTGATGGGAGATGATAAAGGTGACAGCCGTGGTGTGAGACATTCCATTGGTGGTGAGAATGAATGATGGAGATTCCATTTATGATGTTCCATAATTGGTGGAGCATTTTTTTTTTTCGCAATTGTATAATTGGATTAAAGGGGGTACAAATCCAAATATTGAGTTTCTTTTGAGTTTTGTGGAGGGTTATCTTTGTTGATTTTGAGAGATTGGCTGTTCTGGTCACTTCCTTATTGCCTTTTTTTAACTTTTGTTGATAAACTTCATTTATTCATCCCAAAAAAAAAAAAAAAAAGAAAAAAGAAAAAAGAAAAAAAAAACTATACAATTAATCCAATTTTTTTTTTTTTTTTTTTTTTTTTTGGGGGGGGGGTTAATAGATGAATTACACTTTTTCCACTGAACTAAAGGCAGCATGCACCTCCACCCCCAACCTTGTGACTCTGTTTGCCAGTTTGGTCTATTCTTTTGTGTTATGCAAATGATTTTGGAGGCCAAGTTTAGAGTTAATTAATGGTTAAGACTACATTTCATTTTAGTTTTGTTTTCTTGTAAATGGAAGTTAGGCATGCCAAGAATGTATCGTATATAGAAACAATTAGTAAAAGAGAATTTACTAACTGAAGGCTACCTTTGTTTTCATCTGGAATAGGCTTGGACACAGATTTGAGTTCTGTAAGATTCATCATACTCCCATCTTGGTTCTGATGAAAAGCGAAACAAAATAAAAGAAATGGGGTAATATTGCAGGTTGCATAGTTCCATCTGTTCATGACATTTGTTCCCCTAGTTTGTCTCTTTAACGACCAAGTAACCAACATCCCCGAAACTATGGTTTGTCTGGTAACATTGTACCTTGGCATTTTTTGTAGGTCCCATGTGCCACAAGCGAAGTTTATTTGCATAATTAACAAGTTAGTTTTTCTACCGCCAAAATGAAAATAAACTTTTATGAATTTCTTTCAATAGCTGTTCTTGGAAATATCTTTTGCTTGGCATTTGCTTGATGTATGCACATTTTACGGAACCTAAGTCGAGGCAATTTGAAAGTATACTTTTTGCTAGTAGACGAAAATCTCAGAAGTGACTGTGAGTCTGACTGGTTGAGCTCTTTACTTTGGCTGCTTTAGGTGTTGTATGTGGTTGAGTAAGAACCCCATGCATCTATAGCAAAGCATATTGTCTTTGCATCTGTTGCCGTGATATTCTATTTTTTGATAGATGAATGTATTTGTCATGATAGCGTGTTAATTTTATTATCATCATTAACATCCTCATTAATGAACAGGGGACGCTGCCTGTTAGGTCAGTGGGAAGCCCACTCTCTGCTAGTTCGCTGAAAAATTGTTCTACGAAAGCTTCAATTGATTGTCAGCCATCAGCTCTCAGAATTGATGAGAGTTTATCACCAGCATCCCTTGATTCTGTTGTAGTTCTGGAGAGGGATACTAAGAGTGAAAAATATAATAGCGCAAGTCCCATGAACTCACCTGAATGTCTGGGGGCTGATCAGGTAATTTCTTGTTCTTGCTACTGTGGTGTTTGAAACTGCTAATACTAATTTGGAATTTGGCAGTCGAGGATTTTTTAATTCTGCTTCTTCAGCTCATGGAGTTTCTCTTACCAATTTTCGATCAGTCATGACTGGGCTATTTTTTATCCAGCACACTTTCCTTTCCTTTTTTTCCCCATTTTTTCTATTTTATACTTTGTTTTGTTTTTTCTATGTTAATGTATCTGGTAATTTGAAAATTCCTATATGGGCGACATGTCATATCGTTCATATCATGTCATATCCTTGTCCCTTTATGTAGCTGTGCTTCTTAGGCTGCCATTAAACTCTTAAGGTCGTATATTTTACGTACGTAGTATGTTCATCTTTTGTGGTTTTTAGTGTTATATTCAGGATATAGTTAATAAAAGCCATACAATTTTGCTGTATCCCCACCATACCTGTACTTTTTAGCTAGGCACTTTTAAAGTGTCTCTCGAGTAAAATAGCTTCTGGTTGTAATTTAGCAATCCTATGCTCATAAAAGATCTTTTCCCAGCAGATTTTGCTATCAGCTGCTGCTTCCTCTCAAATAATTTAAAAAAAAAAAAAAAAAGGTAAAAAGTAAAATGTCTATAAGCTTCATTAAGCATAAAATTGAATAATCATATTTGAGACATCCATCATGGAATTTGAGGTATGATGTTCCTATAAATTTGTGGACAGGTGCTAATATTGCTGTACATATTAGTAACCGAATGGTGACTCATTGATGATTCTAACCTGTAGAGGTTAACACCGTCCATAACATGATTGAATTTTGCAGCTTATGCACGATGTTGGTTCGGGGGAGCATGGCTCTGATTTTACAGGAACTCCATATGTTCCTGTTTATGTGACACTTTCCGTAAGTGGCTTCATTTGTTATATTTCTCCGTTTTATTTTATATGTACTGTACTGGCCGAGCATATTGTGACTTCAAATTCCTTATTTGCTTTATCCTTGAAATTGATGTTGTAATTGATAAATTTTACCATGGCAGACTTGCGTAATCAACAATGTCTGCCAGTTGGTTGATCCTGTAAGTGTTAGACAGGAGTTGAGGCATCTGAAATCGTTACACATAGATGGTGTTGTCGTAGATTGTTGGTGGGGTATTGTTGAAGCATGGAGCCCACAGAAGTATGAATGGACTGGATACAGGGAACTCTTTACCATCATCCGAGAGCTTCAGTTGAAATTGCAGGTCTTCCATTATTATTTTTTTCATTGTTTTTGTTCATTCATGTATGAGGAATTCTATCCTTACAATTTTTTTGAATATGCACAGTTGGATTTAGTTATCATTCTTACTATTATGACTGAATTCGTCTATTGTACAGTAATTTTCCTGTTAATATTCTATCTTGGACTGCATCGAGATTCAAGATGAATTACATTCTAATTTTCCTTGATTGTCCCCTGTTAACATACATGCAGTAGTCTCTCTTTTACATTGGACTTATTAGCTTTATTGCTTTTAGATGCTTTCTTGATGAATACCCTATCTCAACTAATCTATGGGAAGGAAAGTTTAGTGTCACTGAATGACTGACTCTTTGAACCTCTTCTTTTATTTCTGAAGGTTGTAATGGCATTCCATGAGTATGGAGGAAATGAGTCTAGTGGTGTACTTACCTCCCTTCCCCAGTGGGTTCTGCAAATTGGGAAGGAGAACCCTGATATATTCTTTACAGACCGTGAAGGAAGGAGAAATAATGAATGCCTATCTTGGGGCATTGACAAAGAACGAGTACTACACGGAAGAACTGGTATAGAGGTATTAACTTGGCATTTATTAATTGGTAATTGTCCATCTCTTCTTATTTTGTGTTTTCTTAACATTTGTCATTATTTATCTTTATTTCAGTTTAGACATCATGGCTGTCCATCTCTTCTTATTGTGATTTTTCTTGTCATTAATCATTGTTTCTGTTTATTTCAGTTTTGACATCATGGCGCATGCATTGCTTATTTCAAGGCTTTATGTTAGTCAGTTGCAAAGTATATGTTTCTCATCAATATCAACCAAAAATAAATACATAAAATAAAGCATATATTTGTCATATTTTATATATATTTTTTGTACTTACTTGTTTCTCTTAGGTGGTGTGCAGACGACTACTTTCCTAGTCCCATGTTTAGTTTTGTTGGTTTTGATTTTACCTTTATTAATACAACATGCTTAATTCTCTTCTAATAAATTTGTCTCTTCTATTTTTGTTGATTATGTTAATCTTTCTAGACTTTTACCCCTTTCTATCCACTGGGCTTAACTTGTAAACATGAAATGTTTAATTTTCTTAATGCTGTTTCCCATCATTGCTGATCTATATACGTATTAAAAAAAATAAAAATAAATAAAATTGTTACCGATCTATTTGTTGTCTACTTGTAGTTTATAAAAAAAAAATGTTGTCTACTTGTTTGTAGACTGGTACATGTCCAGAATGTATAACTTGCGAGGCACTGATGCTTATCCTTATTAGGCCACTTGTTTTTATGGCTTATATCAAATCCACACATCCTAAACCTTATTAGGATTTACACCTTCATTGAGCCTGCATGTGAGCTTGTGACATGATTGTAATCTATGAAGCACGGATACTTCAAATTAGGTGCCACACTCGTATCGGATACGCGGGGAATACGGATACGGCCGGATACGTTTCAGATATGCCACATGGCTTATCCTAATTTTTTATTTTAAATTTTACATAGGATACGGCGAGGATACGGCTGGATACTTTTGGAATACGGCGGGGGTCTAAATGTAATATTTCAAACTTTTTTTTGGAGATAAAATTGATATGATAAGGGGTCAAACTATAATTAACTAAAATATAACTTAATACTTATTCTTCTGTTCTGTAATAACTAAGATACACAAAGGCAAAAAAAAAATTGATATTTATGTTTTGATACTTTTTTTTATATTTGTGTTTTGTGTATAAATGATGTTAGTAGTTTTGAGTATGAATGATGTTAATTTATGGATTGAATGGTATTTTTATGTTATATAATTATTATTTATGTAATGTTTGGTAGTATATAAATACTATCTTCCAAAATATTTTAAATAAAATATATATTTAATTGAATTTTTTTTGCCGTATCTTCGCCGTACCCGTATCCTTATTTTTCAAAAATTACCGTATCCCGTATCCGTACCTATACCCGTATCCGTATTCGTGCTTCATAGATTGTAATTATACCGAGGTTTTTTATTTTCTGAAATGGAGGTTCTTCAAACAGCATGTCCTTCTCTGGATATTTTAAGCTCTTAGGGACTAAAGTTATCCGACCTTTTTCTTCATTAGCATTTTTATATTTTCAGGTCTATTTTGACTTCATGAGAAGTTTTCGGACAGAGTTTGATGATTTGTTTGCCGAGGGCCTCATCTCTGCTGTTGAAATTGGAATGGGAGCTTCTGGGGAACTGAAGTACCCTTCTTTTTCGGAAAAGATGGGATGGAGACACCCTGGTATTGGTGAGTTTCAGGTATCCATTAAAGCAAACGCTATGATGTGCGTCTCTCTCCTTCACTTGAACTTTGCTCGTGGGCTGGAGCATATGGTCATTGCGTGCAATGCATATTATGATCTTAATTCCTTTTCACAGAACTTGCCATTTCTCATGTAGTTGAAATAGTTGCTGGATAAATTAGGGCTGTTCCTTTCTTTTCTCATTAGATTTTGGCAATAGGGTCTCCCATCTTTTTTAACTTGTTACACCTTAGCTGTAGAATGTAATTTTTGATAGAATACTTGCATTTGAAACCAACAGCTTTCTGCAATTGGATCTCGTATTGCTATTTTCTTATCTTACTTTGCTCCTACTGCAACATAAAATTTTGGTTACAATGCATGCATTTGTGTTATTAGGGAGTTGTGCTGGTTGTTTAGCTAACTAGGGGCATTTTTCTTGCCCTTTTGGCTTGTTAACTGCTTTCAGTTTGTCATGGGTCTTAATGTAGTAACAAATATATAATATATATAAAATTCAAAATGATGATATTATAAAAAAGGAATTGTAGACTAAGCAATATAATTTATTCACTTGAAGTTGAGCACATATTAAGACATTCATTGACTGATAGCATAATTTTGGGACACATGGTACTAGAGATCTCTGCACAAATCTCACTGCGTGTAATGTTTTGACACATCTGACACCCTAGGAGGTCTCCACCTGCACAAAAGGACTGAGGTGATCACACCCGCTATTCACACAGGCTTGTTGCTTGTTTGATGTGGCCAAAAGAACCCAGTTCTTATGCTCAAAGCGCTCAGATGATTACACCCATTACTCGCATGGCCTTGCTGCTCATTTGATGTACCAAAAGAAGCCAGGTTTTATGTATGCATGCTGCAAGTCAGTGATGCATACAAATGGGAGAATTCCTAGCCTCTATTGAGGTGGTTGTAGACTTTTGCTTCTGGAAGGATTAGGGGAAAGATTTCTAGAGCAGAAGTCCGGGTGAGAATGACCCTCAGCAATACTGTCTTGCTGTAAAATGAATTGTGGCTGGATTGAGGTGGCCGAATTATGCTACGCCACAGCCAAATGGAATGTTTTGTAGTGACAGAGGCATAAAAAGCAAGGGAACCTATTAGCTTACAGTTGACGTGGTGAAACTTACATTTTGCACTTGTATGGTTTGATGTAAGGGAGTCTGGGAGTTCAAATCAGCTGGATATGTGCTGCTCATAATGTAGAATTGCTCCAGTGGGCTCACTTAGTTGGACTTTTGAATAATTAGGTCGTAACTCTAAATCATATTAGGGCAGCTATAGTGTAGAATAACTGTCCACTTATTGCTAGATTGGGATAAGCAAAGTAATTATATATTTCTTGTCACATGATATGGTTTAATTATATTCTGGCTGGAGAATTATGGACCGTGATATTGTTGAGGGTCAGTCTCACCACCGGCCTTGTTGTAGTGATGAGTTTTATCTCTTGAGGTCTGGGCATCTTGGGTATGAAATGTGAAACCTTTCTACGTGCATAGGTAAGTCTCTACGTAATGACCTGTAGAACCTTCAGTAGTGGGATCTAGATACTTCTTGAGGCTGCTCCTATTGTTTTGAAGGTAACGTGCCCAGTTTATGTGTCGAGAAAAATGGAAGTGTGATGACTTGTGAGAAATACGAACTTATGAAGTCATGTACTTGAAAATTTTAAACCAATTTCTTAATTATACTCCTGGTTTATCAATAGTTGCATTTCATGCCTTTTTTTTCTTTGTCCTATTTAGATTAAAACCTTATGATTATAAATAATCTATGTGGTTATAATTTTCTAGTAGCCACATGCTAGTTTTATCAAATAAAATATATTTTAACAATCTATATAGTCTTGGGTATGAATATTGGGTGCAGGTATATATTCAGGTGATATGACTTCTCAGAATTTTAAATTAAGATCTTGGAATACGTGTTTAGAAGTTGGATATGGATCATGGCTATGTTGCAAATATTTAAATTTATTGTACATTGTATATTGTACTGACATAATATATAGTTATTAATGTATTTGAAATTTAGATGGAAAAAATAAATTTTTATCTATCCATTCATGTAAAAGGCGAGAAAATTTGCTTTACTGTTGAATGTAAGCTTCTTCAAATATTATTAAAAATTTTAAATCCGAGAATATAATTTGAGTATGGGCGTTTGACACATTTCCACAGCATTAGAATTGTCTTATCCAATGGACGTGCGTTCATTGATAGAAATATAATAGTTCATTTAACGCTAATCACCATATAACATGTACGATAATACAACTTCGCAAATGTGACTGTAAGTAGCCATATTTCCGAAATGTAAGATATCGGCTTAACACTAACTCTTGACATTTACATATTTGTATCAAAAAAGCCCTTGGGTTTCTTACTGTCTTCATTTTGGTTACTCACTACTCCATCATAGATCCGCTAGATGATATATTGTATTAGATTTTTATTCCTTTCTTTTTCAATATCCTCCACTTTGTCTTTTATGGGGCTTTTTGTGCTAAGTTGACAAAGTATACCATAAATAAGGTTTTTCTTTTATATCCAACAGCTTTCTTCTAATTTAATGCGCAAGACTCTTCTTTACATTAGAGCTGGCAGCCTTAGTCGACATTTTTCTTAAAGAACTTTTTTGGTGGAGCTAGTAGGGTTTTGGAATCAGCCTCTTCATAAAAAAAGTGGCCTTTTTCTTTTTGCTTTGGATGGCCAAGTTATTTATGTAGCCCAAAATTTTGGCCACATTGTTCTTAATTGCCAGATTCTTCATATGGGCCCAATATTGTCTCAAATAAAAGAAGGATGAAGCTTAAAAGGGCTATCAAGAATAATTTTCCTTTTCTGGTTGCTGTTACCGTCAGTGTCCTAGTACCATTCTATTGGTATTTGTTTAGCTTGTGCAAGATGTGGCACACTGTTGACAGGCTATTTATTTTTGAGTATATGAATTGTAGCTGGGAACTTCTAAATCTTTCTCCATATGTGAGAACGGTTCTCTAGAGGTTATGCCACATGATTCACCTTTTCCTCAAAATTTGGTTACCATATCAGACAATTAATTCAACTTTCAGTGCATTTATTTTTTGAGTATCTTACAATGATTTTTTTTTTTTTGTGCCTTTGTTATGTAAAATTTGCATACATTCAAAAATCTGTATCTATTAGTTTGTACTTGTACCAACTTTATGTCATTTGTCTGCCTTGCTTTGTGTGTGCACATTTTTTTTTTTCTTCATACTTTTTATGTGAAACGTGATCCTACTTAATGATATGTTATCGACTTTTTCAGTGTTATGACAAATATCTGCAACAAAATCTACGAAAGGCTGCAAAATTGCGTGGTCACTCATTCTGGGCCAGGGGGCCTGATAATGCTGGTCAATATAATTCTGGGCCACACGAAACTGGCTTCTTCTGTGAACGAGGTGATTACGATAGCTACTATGGGCGCTTTTTCCTCCACTGGTACTCTCAGTCTCTAATATATCATGCTGATAATGTCCTATCTCTTGCAAGCCTTGCATTTGAGGACACAAGGATAATTGTGAAGGTACTTCTTATTGTATTTCATTCAACTAAATGATTTTAGAATGTCAATTTTATCTGTTTTCGATGTATAAACTTGTGTGGTAGACTATGCCTTCTTCAATTAATTATATCCTGATGAGTCTTATATTTACTAGATATGCTATTCTATACCAATTTACCATTGCAAATCATCCACATCATTGTAGCCCTTTGCGTTTTCATGTCATAGATTTTATTGTCCTAATTGATCGAACTTTAGATGTGCCCAGGCCCCATGCTTTGTAAATAATTTTTCACTGTAAGTTCAGTTAATGAGTTTATTTGGTTTAGTAACTATTTATACAAAATATTTGCAAAATCAGTTTTTCGTTCTGATTCATTAAATTAAAATCAGTTTTTCGTTCTGATTCATTAACTGAAGCCCTTACATAAAATATGCAATCATTGAGTTTGGGTATGGCTCTAAAGTCTGGTCAGAGCCCTGAATTCTATCGATTGAAGGTTACTTATCTTTGCAGAGCCCTGAATTCTATTGATTGAAGGTTACTTATTTTTGTTTTTCTGGGTGTGCATCAGCTGCACTTTCAAGTCAGACTTGGTTGATTATATAATTGTTGAGAGCATATTACATTTAAATAAGGAACAACCTGGCATGGATCTAGTGACTATAGTTTATTATGCCACAGACCTAGGTGATTTGCAAGGTTTTTATTACCCTTTTAGTGATTTCAGATGTATGAAATTATAATGATGAGTGCAATGATTGTGCTGTGCCAGGTAGGGGTAGAGGTCGCAATTCTTTCATATTTGGGTTTATAATAGTGTTTATTTGTATTTATACTAAAAAAGTAGTTAAATTTAATTAACGGCATTAAATAATTAATTTATTTTAAAAACAGATCAAATCGTGTTAATTTTGGGTTAACGTGTTCAGCTCATGTTGTGTTTTCTCTTAGTTATTTCATATCAATATCATGTCGTCTTATTGTGTCTTGTCTCATATTAGCACCTCTAGGGTGATGATGGACCTAGTTACCCATATACTCAACTCAGCTACCCTTAGCCTTTTCCCAAATCGTGTCGAGGTGGTTTATAATATCTACCCCATGTTAGTTTTATGCTACCCCTTCCCTCACACTACCACAATTTAGATGCTATGCCTTCGTTGGTGAATCCATCGATCTTCATTGTAATATTGTATGTGATCAGACCACCGTAACCGATTTTTCCTCAATTTATTATCAGTTGGGTTTACCTCTACCAGCTCATGAATTTGGTTATTCCTAATCTTATCTTTTCTTGTTTTACCAAACATCTACCTTCACATTCTCATCTCAGGTACATTCATTTTATTAACATTTTTTAGTTGTCCAACATTCTGAACAATATAACGCAGCTGGTCTAATTGTTGTCCTAAGAAACTTTCATTCTATAGGTACTTAAAATAACTTGAAGTACTGCTGTTGTCCACTTTGGGATGGTCAAAAAGCAGTTGGAAAAGCTTTTCCTTTTGTGCAGTTCACCAGATTGCCTGTATGGTCTCTACTGTTATCCTACTGATTCTACGTTTGAGGAAAATAGGGAGAGTAGGGAGGGAGAAAGGGTTAATGATCTACCAACATAACTCTAAATGATGTAGGAAAATTAATGGCTCATTTGGCATTATGTTAAGAACTCTTTCACATCTATGTTTTGAAACAAGAATGATATTTGAAGTGCGACTATTCCTGGGTCATTTCAGTT
>QLOD02000016.1:8843014-8875605 GCA_003260245.2 Sideroxylon spinosum | reverse complement strand
GTGTTTATCATGTAATTCCTTCATTTTACCCTTGGCAAATTTTGCATTCTCAAAAGCATCGTTTCTTAATTCTTCTAGTTCATTAAGTTGAAGCTTTCGAAGAACATCAGCATCATCTATACTCTCATTAAATTACCAGATTGCCCAATAAGCTCTATGTTCCATCTCTACGGGTATGTGACAAGCCTTACCAAAAACAAGACGATAGGGGGGATATACCTACGATAATTTTATAAGATGTCCGATACACCCACAACGTATCAATTAGTCTTGAAGACCAATCTTTTCGAGTGGGATTAACAATCTTTTCCAGAACTCCTTTAATCTCCCTATTTGCTAATTCAACTTGGCCACTGTTTTGTGGGTGATACGTAGTTCCCACTTTATGTGTCACACCATATTTATGCATTAAGTTTTCAACATGTTTATTACAAAAATATTTACCTTTATCACTGATGATTGCCCTTGGCATCCCAAAACAAGAAAAGATACGATCTTTTAAAAACTTAACCACTACTCTGTGGGCATTGGTACGAGTGGCAATGGCTTCTACCCATTTAGACACATAATATATGGCTACTAGAATGTAATCAAAATCAAAAGAATTTGTAAATGGACCCATAAAATCTATCCCTCAACAATCAAAAATTTTAAAAATGATCACAAGATTTTGGGGCATCTTATTACATTTAGATGAAGCTCCTAAATGTTGGCAAAGATATAATCTCAAACAATAATTGTGTACGTCTTTAAACATAGAGACTAGTAAAATCCACTTTGAAGGATTTTCACAGTAGTTTTCTTTGCAGAGAAATGGCCTCCACAAGCCAATGTATGACAAAATTCAATGACACTGTGAATCTCATTGTCGGGAATGCATCTCCTTATAATTTGATCTGGGCAATACTTATAGAAGTATGGTTCATCCTAGAATAAATTTCTCACATTACGTACAAACTTACCTCTATCAACCTTTGTCTAATGGGAGGGCGTTTGTCTTGTTACTAAGAAGTTGCCAATATCTGAATACTAAGGAGATTGATCATGAAGGGTATGCTGACATGCATGAGGTGCTCATCAGGGAAATGTTCATTAATTATCAAGTCACTAGATTCAGACACCTATTGTGGTAATCTAGACAAATGGTCAGCTAAAACATTTTCCACTCCTTTCTTGTCCTTAATCTCCAAATCAAACTCTTGCAAGAGTAAGATCTATCTAATGAGACAGGGTTTGGCCTTTTTCTTAGAAAGAAGATATTTCAAGGCTGCATGGTTCGTGAACACTGTGGCATGAGACCCTAATAAATAAGACATAAACCTATCAAGGGCAAACACCACTACTAGGAGTTCTTTTTTAGTAGTAGTATAATTCATTTGAGCTTCATTTAGAGTTTTACTGGCGTAGTAAATGACATAAGGTTTCCCCTCTTTTTGTTGCCTTAAAACTACTCCCACCACAAAATCACTAGCATCACACATAAGCTCAAATGGTAAAGACTAATATGGGCTTTGAATAACAGGTGCAGTAGTTAGTAAGTGTTTAAGCCTATCAAATGCCTCTTGACATGATACCGTCCATTCAAATGGGACATCATTGGACAATAATGAGCATAATGGTGGGGCAATAGTACTAAAAGACTGAATAAATCACCGATAAAAACCGGCATGACCAAGGAATGATTGTACATCTTTCACACATCGAAGATTAGATAGATTTTGGATTGATTCAATTTTTGCTTTATCTACCTCTATCCTTTGAGACGATACTATGTGCCCTAAAACAATTCCCTTTTTTACCATGAAATGGCACTTTTCCCAATTTAGCACCAAATTACTCTCCTCACAATGTACTAAAACTTTCTCAAGGTTGGTTAAACACTCATCAAATATATCTCCATAAAGAAAGAAATCATCTATAAAAACGTCCAAGAATTTCTCAACCATATCACTGAAAATGCTCATCATACACCTTTGAAAAGTTACAGGTGCATTACACAACCCAAAAAGCATGCGTCTATAAGCATATGTGCCAAATGGGCATGTAAAAGTGGTCTTTTCTTGGTCCTCAAGTGCTACCTCAACCTGATTATACCCTGAGTATCCATTCATAAAACAATAGTAAGCTTTTTTCGCTACTTTCTCAAGAACTTGATCTAGGAATGGGAGAGGAAAATGGTCCTTTTGGGTTACAACATTTAAGCACCTATAATCTATGCACATACACCACCCGGTTTGGGTGCATTGAGGTACTAACTCTCCTTTCTCATTCTCAACCGCGGTAACACTGGACTTCTTAGGAACTACTTGAGTAGGACTCTCCCATTTTGAATCAGATATGGGGTAAATAATACCCGCATCAAGTAGCTTAAGCACTTTCCTTTTTACAACTTCTTTCGTATTACAGTTTAGTCTTTGTTGTAGCTACCTTACTGGTTTGGCTTCATCTTCAAGGTTTATATGATGAGAACATACTAATGGGCTAATACCTCGAAGATTTGCAACAGTCCAACCTAAGGCCTTTCGGTGGTACTCAAAATAGCTAATAACTTTTCTTCTTGATCATTTTCTAACTTTGAAGAGATAACTACCAGGAATGTCTCACCCTGTCCTAGGAATGCATTCTTAAGTTCACTGGGCAATGGTTTCCTAGAAGGACACTCAACTGAAGGTTAGGTTTGATCAAGGATGGCTCTAAGGATTCAAAAACTGGCACCCAGCCATTAATTGCCATAGCTTCTTCTCTATCACGTAATATTTTCTCATTATCTATAAAATTTACTCCATCCAGAGCTTCACACTTCTCGATCCTCACTAATGGTTGCTCTAATGGATTATCTAATAAAGTCTTCTCAAAGTATTCTTCACTTAAAGCATAATTCACATCTACTTCCCTAATATCCTCAAAATCCCCCATTTGTTTTCCTACCCGAAAGATGCTCATCTCTATGGTCATATTTCCAAAGGATAGCTTCATAACCCCACTTCTACAATTAATCACAGCATTGGATGTAGCGAAGAATGGTCTACCTAAAATGACTGGAATCGAATGGGAAGGATTTTGAACAGGTTGGGTGTCCAACAAAATAAAATCAACTGGAAAGTAGAATTTGTCTACTTGCACTAACATATCTTCCACTATCCCTCGTGGCATCTTAATTGAATGATCAGCTAACTACAGTGTTACTCTAGTGGGTTTTAACTCACCGAAGCCTAGTTGCTGATAAATAGTGTAGGGCAATAAATTAACACTAGTGCTTAGGTCAAGAAGTGCTTTATCTATGATGTGATCCCCAATTACGCATGAAATGGTTGGACATCCAGGATCTTTGTATTTAGGAGGGGTATCACGTTGGAGTATGGCGCATACTTGTTCGGTCAAAAAGGCTTTCTCCTTAACATTGAGTTTTCTTTTTACAGTGCACATATCCTTTAAAACTTTAGCATAAGAAGGATTCTGCTTGATAGTTTCAAGTAATGGGATATTGATTCGCACTTGTTTAAAAATTAAGTAAATTTCTGAGTTCAATATCTCATTCTTGCATTTTGCTATTCTTTAAGGAAACTGTGGTTTGGGAATGTGTTTAATAGTTTGATCTACTTTCCTATCCGATGTTTTTACTACATTTTTCTATTCTTTCTCTCTAGATTCTTTTTCATTTTCTTTCATCCCACTCTCTGTATTCTCATCCTCTCTCTCCTTCTCAACTTGTACTTCAATTGGTTCCTTAACATCCTCACTAACATTTCGTCCCATTTCACTAGAGGTATTGGTTCTAGGACCTACAGGTTTCTGAATTAGTTTGCCACTTCTCAAAGTGGTGACAGACTACACCTGTTCATGTGGGGTGGCACCCGAGGTTGATACTTCAGTAACATTTACTTGTCCTTTAGGATTTGAAAAAGTTTGAGCGGGTACTTTACCACTTTGGGTGGTGCTTATGGCTTGAGTTAATTTGGAAACTTGTCCTCGTATGTCATCTAAAGCTCGAGTCACCTGGTTATTAATTTTCAACTGCTGATGGATAAATTGATGAGAAGTATCCTCAAGGGCACCATTTTGTGTGGGTTGCATGATAGCAGGATTAGAATGTTGGAATTGAGGTAGTGGTACCGAAGGTGGTTGAAATGGTTGACTTTGATAGTCATTCCTCCATGGAATACCAGGTGGAGGTCTCCATCCCGGGGGATAAGAGTTGGAAGCTGGGTTTCCCCCTTGATAATTGACATTCCCACCTTGATAGTGAGAGGGATTTCCTTAGCCTCTATTCTGAAATGATCGATTTTGGGAACCATTGACATAGGTTTGGCCATAAGCAACTTCTTTAAGTAAAGGGATTTCAAGGAAAAAATTAGTATCGTGCCCCACTTAATCACAGGCTATACAAGCCATATTCACTGTAACTACTTTCTCTTTACTCATGAGTTCAAGAGAATCTAACTTATTCTACGGGGCAGATAGTATAGCTCTCAAGTCATCACTCTCACTTACATCTAATTGGACACTAGGTAAGGGGTTCCTATGTTCAGAAGAAGATGGGGGTCCAGTTTCCCAATCATTTGAATCTTCGGCCACCATGTCAAAGAAATCCATGGCGTCCTCCGCAGTCTTATCAGATAAGGTACCATTGCACATGGTTAACACAAGTTGTTTAAGACTGGGAGTCAAAGATTCGTGAAAGATACTCACGAGTCTCCGTGACTCAAAACCATGGTAAGGACAGGCCATTAAAAGGTCTTTAAATCTTTCCCAAGCATGACAAAAATTCTCATTAGGTTTATAAGAAAAGGTAGTTATCTGTCTCCTAAAATGCTGAGTCTTTTGGGTTGGGAAGTATTTTCTCAAAAATGCAGTTTGCATCTCATGCCAAGTTCCAATGGAACGAGAACGAAGGGAATTGAGCCAAAATTTGGCCTTATCCTTAAGTGAAAATGGAAAGAGTTGGAGGTGCACTACATCCTTATTAACATTTTGGTCCATGTATGTGTTACTCACTTCCTCAAACTCTCTCAGATGGTTGTATGGATTCTCAGAATCTAGACCATAAGATGTAGGAAGAAGTTGGATGATCCCAGGCCTAAATGTGAAATTTCCCCTATTCAAAGGCAAGATGATGCACAAAGCTGTGGTTGCCTACTTGGGTTCAGATGGTTTCTCATTAGAATAGGACTAGGATTATCTTTATTGTCCCCATGAACACTCATCTCATTCTCTACTTTAGCCATTGAATTAAAAGATGAGGAATTATCTAATGAAATGGTTGTGTAAGAGTTTGAGTGTGAAAGTTGGTAGGATGGGCCGTCTAGTTCGGTATTTTCCACTAAGACACTACTTGACCTTAAAAGCATGCAATTCTAAATATCCCAAATTTTTTTTTTTAAACTTTAAATTTTTTGTTAAACGAAATAAAACAAATCCAAACTTACCTAAAACCAAATTTTGGCTCCCCGGCAATGGCGCCAAAAACTTGACCGATCTTTAAAATGTGTTTCGGTTTTTCTTCTCAAGTGAAAGAGGGTAGTCGTAGTTTTAAACATGGTGAGTCTGAGGTCGAATTCTCAGGGAGCCTATATTATTTAGTTTTTAGGTTACGAAGGGATTTTAGGGTTTAATGTAAAAGAGGTTTGGTGTTCAATTCACTAAGTCTTAGAATTTAGCAGAAATAAAACAAATAAAAACAAGTAAAATTAAAACTAATAATTAAATTATCGTTACAAAATAACTTTAACAATTCAATTAATTTCCATTTCTTTGTAACTCAGAATAAATTGGATAATAATTTAATCTAATTAAATTACTACGATACTCAAAATCGATCAATGAAATCAATAAGAAAGAAGTTCTTGATTCAACTTGCAAGTCAGGGTAGTTCACTACTTTACTCTGGGATAAATACTTTCAAACTTGAAATTCTATTTTGTTCGAAAATTATTAAGAACATTTGAATCAAAAACCAGTACCAGTGATTTCGAGCGATTATGGTTAAAGATTTTTGTTTTCGAAAGATTTTCAGACAAACGAATTCAAAGTTTTACTCAAAACCTATTCATAATCTTGTTCAAAATTATGTAGAAAGTTATAATCGAAAACCCATACCAGTGATTTCAAACGAACGTAGTTAAAGATTCCATTTTCAAATGTTTTCTAAACAAGTTAAAATAGATTTAAGAACAGTAGATCTCTATGCATGTGCGTTCAAAACCCATGCGAAAGATCTACGCAGATCCAGAGTATTTTCATGAACTACCCGTTCTTGATTCGTTGAATCAAGAACTAGGGCGTCTACGCTGACATTATTTTAATCGAAACAAAAGCACTAAAAATGTAAATCATCATTCGATCTATCAATTGAAATCTAAAAATCATATATTTAAGTATGTGAATGAAAGAAACTTACACCGAAATCAATTCTAAAAAAGCGTAGGTAAAAAGGAGTGCAGCGAAGAACAAGAACACATCATACGAATCCATAAAAACTCTCAAAATTAATCTAAAAACTCTCTTAAAAATTTCTCTCGAACAAAATATGAAATGAATGGAAATATGGAGGCTCTTCTATAGTTGGTCGTGCAAAGGTCCTTTTATAGGGTTCATCAAAAACCCTAAAAAAACTCAAAATGCGCACCCAATAATCCACAGGTGGTCCGGACCGTCTGGGAGTGGTCCGGACCACAGAATGGTGATGTCTCTCAGTGGTCCGATCTATTTGGGGGTGGTCGGACCTTGAAGACGATAGATTTAGGTTCCGGCTAAACCACAAAAGTTGTATATCTTTGAGTCTTCTTTCCCATACAAATAGAATCGCGTCAATCGGAATTGTGAATGAAAAGTTATGGCCAGAAACGGACAGGGTGTCTTGTTGGACATTTGCAGTGGTTTTCACATTTAAGCTCCAAATTCGCTTTTTTTGAATTGTTTTCCTTCCAAACTCCTAAAAAACACATAAAAGTAATATAAATACTAAAAGTATATTAAAAAGTGAATTTTAACTGATAAAATATTCAAAAGAAGAGTGTGAACTAATGTTAAAATCAACAATGATTGCGAGCAATCAAAAGTCATTATATGGTTTGAAGCAATCTCCCAGGCAATAGTATAAAAGATTTGATACTTTTATGATCAGGCATGGCTATTCTAGAAGTCAATATGAACGGTTGTGTGTATCATGAAAAGGTTCACAATGGATCTTTCTTGTATTTATTATTGTATGTCAATGGCATATTAACAACCACCAAAGACATGTAGAAATTGATAAGTTAAAAGCTAAGTTGAGTTCTGAGTTTAAGATGAAAGATCCAAGTGTTGCAAAGAAAATTTGGGCATGGATATTTAGAGGGATTGGAAAGTTGGAGAATTGTATCATTCTCAGAAAAGCTACATTGAGAGTTTCCTTGAATCATTCGGTATGCAAAATTGTAAGCCAATTAGTACTCCATTAGCTGCACACTTGAAGTTGCCATCAGACTTCTATCCTCAAAGAGAGGGAGAAAAGGAGTACATAACTTATGTTCCTTATTCCAGTGCAATTGGTAGCATCATGTACACTATGGTTTGTAGCAGGCCTAACATTTCCTATTGTATTAGAATAGTCAATAGATATATGGCAAGTCCTCGTAAAGTTGATTGGCAGGTAGTAGTGTAGATTTTGCATTATCTGAGATGTACTGCAAATTTATGCTTGGTATTCAGTCAAAATATCACAACAAAAGTGTTGTTGGGTATGTTAATTCAGATTATGCTGATGATTTGGATAAGCAAAGGTCTCTTACAAGGTATGTTTTTACTTTGTCGGGTTGTGCTGTTAGTTGGAAGGCTAATTTACAGTCTATTACAGCTTTGTTAACAACAGAGGCCAAATATATAGTAGTCACAGAAGCAGCTATAAAGGCTATACGATTACAAGTTTTTTTTTTTCCAACTTGGGATTAAAATAGGAAACTACTATTATGTTTTGTGACAGTTAGAGTGCTATACATTTGAATAAAAATCAGATGTATCATAAAAGGACTAAGCACATTGATGTTAGAAGGTATTTTGTTTGAGATATCATTTCCTAAAGGGGTAGAGCAATAAATAAGCTAGCAACGGCTGATAATCCAGTAGATATGTTAACCAGGCCTGTTTCGATATTCAAGTTCAAGTACTGCTTGGACTTGATTGGTATAGGCGGTGAGTCCCCCTCAGGACTATGGTGAGGACGTTAATCAAATATTTTTGGAACTTCACTATTCACAATCCAAGGTGGAGATTTGTTACATATATGTCTTGTAAATAGTCACCTAACAAGTATTTGGTACCACTTCCAAACCACAAATTATTTTTGTGGTGCTTCATGAAATGTTGGTTTAAAAGCAAGCATATACATGCTAATTCATCATTTGTAAAAATGTGAAAAACGAGGAAGATTTGTGTGAATAAAAGAAAGCATTTGAGTGTAATTTATTAATCTTATGAATTAAATTTTCAAAACTTAAATTAAACCCAACGAACCTTACAAATAATTATTAAAAAATTAATTAGTCTTATGAATTAAATTTTCAAACCTAAATTGAATCCAACAATCCACCAATCCTTGCACCTTCTCCTTACTTACGCTATCTATGCCTTCCTCTCAAAAGCACAAATTCAAAACACAACACTACCGTTCACGCTTTAGCACATATAATTTCTCAAACACATATATGCTTTATATTTATATGTAGCATTTTATCTTTCTCTGTTCTCAAAAATATTTAGGGTTTTGGTTTCTCAAACACATATACATATAAATTTTATATTTACATATATAGTATTTTCTCCCTCTTCATTCTCGATAATATATAGGGTTTTGGTTTAATCTCTATATATGTATAATATTTTCTCTCTCTTCATTTTCGACAATATTTTCAGGTTTCGGTCTTAGTGTTCCTAGATTTAAGTTTTCGTAGGGTATAGGATTATCTATACTCTTTGAAAGATTTCGGATCCTAGAAGCTACATTTAAAGATTGGCTTGCATTTAGTTTTTGATAAACACTATCCGTTCCACATTTTTGAATTCTGAACTCGAAAGCATGTATGCCATTTTTTACTCTTTCGCTACTTTGTAAGCAATAGTATTGAAATTAATGTTAGAAAGTTGGGTTCTACTATGGTTTTCAGTTTGATTGTATTTCAATGACTTTTTGTTTATTTATCTGTTCGATTGTATTTTATCTTTTTTGCTGGTTATAGTTTGAAATTTTTTGTTTAATACAAAATCATGATTAAAATTTAAATCTTTAGAGAAATTGATTGGAATATAAAATTAATTAAAAATGATTTATGTTTTTAGAGAAATTGATTGGAATATATAAGTTTTAAGGAAGTTTGTAATTATAATATGAAGTACTTGGGGAAATATCATATATCTACCTTGCCTCTTAATAAATAACTAACCTTGAATGGGATATTCTCGACAGGAAATTAATTAAACTGCAGTACGTGCTTATTTGTATCCAAAAAATAGTCGATCTTTCCTTCATTAATTAATTCCTCTTTGGAAATAGCAGTTTAAGCATACTTTTAAACACATAATAGCACTAGAATTAAACTATATATTTATATCCAACTGTTGATATATAATACAATAGAATCCATTCCCACTTTAGCCTATTTTTATGTTTGGTATCAAAAAAATAAGTTGGAACGCTATTCCCATATAAAATAAGAAAATGCATTCCACAATTTAGGTGATCGAATAGCTATTCCATTGTAATCAAAATTTGACCTAAGAATTGAAAAAATAAAATAAAAAACAAGCAACTAATTTGTAATAAAACATTTCTCTCATATTACTTAATAACTAAGTAAATTTTGATAAAATCTATACTCAAATTATAAAATGGCTATTTTATCCCTAGGTTTGTTTCTTACTTAATTTTGTATTTTAAGCTTTCCAAAATATTAAAAATACTTATCAGTGTGGTTTTTAATAATTAATAAAATTTCATCTAAATTCAAACTCAAATTAATAATCAATACGCATTTTAAGTGCACCATCCTTCTTTGCTGCAAAAAGTGTTGGCGTAACCCATTAATGTGCTACGTCGGAGAAACCCTTTAAAAGTCAGATCTTCAATCTTAGCCTTCAAATCTTCCAACTTTGCAGGTGTAATAGATATCAGCTCTATCCCCAATACCAAGTCAATTGTAAACTCCACTTCTTTTGTTTTTAGCAAACCAAACAAGTAATTTAGGAATACCTTCGGAAACTCACAAACTATCCTTAGCATCTCAACCCCAAGTTGCTCCCCATTTTCCATTAAAAGATAGGCAAACAAACTCTAAAGATTTACTAGTCCTTGCCCATCCAGGGAAGGAAAAGTCCGAGGACTGTAATGGTCTTCGATAAACTTTATCACATCCCCCTCATGAGTGTATAAGATCACATGGCCATTAGAATAATTGATGAATGCTTGGTAGGCAATCAACCAATCCATCTTGAGCATCAAAGCTAATGTTAAGGACAATGAAGTCATATGAGCACTAATAATCATCTGCTGAGACCTCATTCTTAATCATTATCACACCATTCTAACAAACTCTATCTAATTGGGAGTATCCCCCGATTGGGGTCTCAACATGTAAAGGAAGTGACAAGCATTTAATAGATAATTCAAGTACAAACACACAATTCTCAGATATGAATAAATGTGAAGCTCTGGCATCTACCAAAGCAGTAACATAACTGTAGTGTACCTCTTGCCAAAATAGGCTCAGCAGGTCCATCAGTTGGTGTTATGGAAAATACCATTCCTTGAGTGGGAGTTGTTGGTGGTGTTCTACTTCCCTACTTCTGTTGTGAACCATACTGAGTTATTTTCTAGAAAAAACACCACCCTGCTAGCCTTGCTGATATTGATTCCAAAAGGACTAAGATGTTGTTGTACTATTGCCTTGAGGGTAGTTTTTGAAGATATAGCCTTACAGGCCACAAGGGTACTACGTCAACGATCATGACATCTACTCAAATCACTGCTCAGTTCTGGCTAGTGCATTCCTCATCAGGCATAAATTCTTTTTATGCCTAGGCTAATAACATATGTGGCACACAATCGGGTCCTAAAAATTTGCTCTATGAGTTAACTGGGTAGAGGCCACACTCCCCTACTAGAAGCATTATGGCTGGGACTCACTAGTTCCCTCCCTATTCCTCTTCTTATTTTTGTTATTTGACTGAGGAGCAACACTCTTACTTTACTTATTCTCATTTATTGCCTTAATATCATTCAAATCTTTCTTAATAGTCATTGCTCGATTGGTCAAAACCTTTTAGTCATCCAAACCCAACGGAATAACTCTACTTTTTAATACCACTTACAAATGATCCGCATCTATATCTATCTGTAAGTACCAATTCCATAGCATAAGTGCAGACGCTCATACTCCAGTACAGACCTCGAACTCATTATTCTTTCCTTTAGAGCAATGAGAACGAAATGCTCATAGAATAGCTCTTAGAATCTATCCCAAGTCAAGATTACAACATCCTGAGAACCCTTTGTGGAACTCAACCATATTGCAACATAACCAAAAAACTGAAAGGTAACTAAGGAAATCTACATTTAAACATCTTTAATCTGGAGGACCTTAAGGATTTTCTCGCATGGCTGAGAAATCCCTTGGCAATGTTACTGTCTAGCTCACCATTGTAACTGGGAGGCTTTTTTCTCCTGAAGCACTCTAAGTAACCCACCAGATGACTGGGTGTTAGTGGAGGTCCCATCCATGCTCTACCTCTTGTAAGCACTACCATGGCTGCTGACACATGAATGTGGTAGGATCAAATTTTGTAGTGTCTGAACTGAAGGCTGCCCATATTGCATCTTATCTCACCATAGCACTAGGGCCACCCCTGTTGGAGCCTCAAATTCGACACCTGCATTAGACCCTTACTCATGGGTCATCTCTGGGTGAATATCCTTAACTGGGATACCATGACCTAAACTAAGTCAGCTTTCCATCCACAGCCATGGCCACAACTAACCTGAACCCTGGGATCTCTAGGTTGTCCACGTACCCTCTCCCTAATAACTAGTGCTACTTTTGGGGCCATTACACTAGAAATAAGAAAACAACACATAGGATTCAAAAATATAAAACACTTCAAACACTGCATCATATATAGTATTTCAAACATATAACATCAAAATCATAAAATTTTCTACCGTTTCTAGGTATTCCTAGACCTAGGTACTGATACCAAGCGGTCACGCCCTGAAACATGTGCAAGGTGATGTAGCAAAGCCCGTAGGCTAGAAACCTACGAAGTATATATACTGCTTGCTTCAATGCATATTTATCCTATTGAGACAAGATTTGATAGACTAAGACTATGAGACCAGGGCTATTGATAGACTAGGATTAAAGGACTAGGGCTATCATTGATAGACTAAGACTGAAGAACTAGGGCTATCTATACACTTAAGACTTCAGGACCATTTTTACCCCACGATTGAGATTTGTGGATTTGATTGAATAGAATGTGGCTATGAGACTAGGGCTATTCGTAGACCAGGACTACGGGACAAGGGTTATCTGGATGATTAGGATTTACTTCTGTAGCCACAGACTAACTTTGTAGAGTACTTGAGACATAGTATGATATTATAATGTGTGTTGTGATTGAACTGATGGTTATTGTTTAGTATAAGACTTTGAATTCATGGTTAAGTAGCTGTTTAATTTAAAAAAATATGATGAATATGGACATGATGATGTTATTGTGATATGGCTGAGATATTTACTTAATTATGTTGATTAAGTACTGTTTGTCTTGCATTATTATGTATTATACTCTTATATGTTTTATACTGAGCACATGTGGTTTAGTGCTTACCCCTTATTGATCTTGTAGGAGCGATGCTCGTGATGGACCTATGAAGTAGAGTAGTTGGTCTTTATCTATTTTGATTTCATTTTATATGTGTTGAATGAATTTTGAATATTGGTTTGGGCCCGGTTTTGTGGGGTGTAGATTTGTAGCCTTTTTTTGGCATTTGTTAGACTTTTAGATATTTTGATGTTGAATATCAATTTATTTATCACTTCCACTCGGATTACGGTTTTATGTATGATGATTTGTGGTTGTTTGTGGGTTTAGCCCCATTGTACCTAAGTTATGGATTTCGGGGCACGACATTTTGCAATTTTGTTGACTTACTTTGTTGATTTCCTCTAGTGTTATCTGAGGAACCTATTGTACATATGGGTAATGCCCAAGACTTTTTTTAGTTATGTTCTCATTATTTATTTTTTCCCATCATTATAAAATAAATAAATACAAAATAAGAAGATTAGCTATTGTCAATTATACTTTTAATTGAGTCTCCATTAGTTTTAATAATAAAATAATAAAAATAATATGCTCAGTCAATGACCAAAGGCGGTTGCCATTAAGGATTATTAATAATTTGTTTTATATATTATATGAAATATTAATTTGTAATTTTTTACTCGTATTTAATTTTTTTATGTGTAAGTATTTAAACATGTAAACATCACTAACCATGTAATATGTTTATCTGATATTTATTTTAACAATAACTTAAAGGAATATAAGATTTTAACATACATACGCATATATATATACATATAACAAATTACCCAATACTCAACCAAATCAAACAAATAATATATCAAACAGCACGTATAAGCATATATGTAAGTCCAACTACCTCAAATCTAAAAGCATATGAAGAAAATTGAAGAAAACCAGGTTAAACTTACAAGCTTCAGAAGCCTATTTCTTTCACCTTGGGTCGAATCTCCAAAAACTACTACCAACTTAGTGTTCACGACATCAAATATTTTCTTGATCCATTCATTTTTCTATCCAAACCTCACTCTTGCTCTCTCCTCTCTCTCCCTCTTCTCTCTTTTCTCTCTCGCTTGCAGTGTGTCTAGAAGCACTAAATGAAAATCAGGATAGAAGAAATAGAAAGAAATGATAGCAAAAGGCTGGGAACTTCGGCTTAGCTACCCAACCCCACATAGAGGAAAAATAAAACAAACCCAATCATCTATACCGAACCTCAGATCCAAAAATTTAATTAATCTAAAATCTCTAATAATTAGTCAAATTTTATATCTGGACATTATGTTACTAGTAGATTTGAAATATGTAAATTTTAAAAGTATATTGAATTTATAAGAAAGTGGGTCCCTTTTTGGAATATATAAGTCATTCACATTGAATTTATAAGAATCTATTAAAGCCACTACTCTAGTGGTTTTATATGCACAAAAAATAAAAAATAAAAAATCGAGTTGTATTGTTTTAGCAATATGGGATAAAAAGAACAAAAGTCTTGTGATTGAAAAAAGAAAAAGTGGGAATGAAGGAATTCAAAAAATAACTCAAGAAATGAAAAAAAAAATGAAATGGAGATCAAATAGGCATGTCACATAGGATTAGATTCGAATGAAGAAGAGAAAAATGAAGAAAATACATTGTTTTTTTTTAAGTTTCATGTTTGTACCACATCAATCCATTGATTGGCCACAACAATCGTAATGATTATTTTTCGTCTAACTTGGTACAACGATAGTAATGACTATTTGTTTCTCTTTTTCTCAATAGACTACATAGTCGATAGGTTAATCAGGAATAATAGTTGTTGTTAAGAGAGAAATAATGTGTTTTTTAATTTAATTCCATTTTTATTTGTGTTTTTTTATTAATTACTAATATATCTGAAATATGTACATTTTAAAACTATATTGAATTTAGGGGTGGAAACAAATCAAGCTCGGTTGAAAAAAAGCTCCACCGATTTGTGGCTCGTTTGGATTGGATCTCGAGTTCGAGCCTAGAAAATCTCGTTTCAAAAGCTCACAAGCATACCTTATAAACTAATATTTATATTTTTTAAAATATTTTTATTATATTTTTATAATATTTTCTTATTATACTTTAAAATAAAATGCGTTGTTTTGGTTTAGTCGACCTATTTGAGAGTTGAGCTCAAGCCTAAATTATTTTTTATCGAGACAAGCTCGTGCCTATACAAAAATTCGAATTGTGCTCAATCTCTGTATAAAAAGCTCAAGCTGATGTCGAGCAAGTTAAAGTTTTCATTCACCTCATTTCTACCTCTAATGGAATTTATATGTAAGTGGGTCTCTTTTTAAAACTCATGAGTCATTCACATTGAATTTATAAGCAACTATTAAAGCCACACCTCTAATGATTTTATATCCATAGAAAAGAAAAATGGAGTAGTAGTGTTTTAGCTACGTGGGACAAAAAGAAACAAAAGTTTTAGGAATAAGAAAGGAGAAAAGAAAAAGAAAAAATGAAGAAATTTTAAAATAATTCAAGAATATGGAAGAAAAAAATGAAATGGAAATCAAATAAGCATATTAGATAGGATTAGATTAGAATGAAAAAGAAAGAAATAGAAAATATACATTTTTGTTTGTTTTATGTTTGCACCACATTAATCCATTGACTTGGCAAAACTATTGTAATGAATATTGTTTTCTCTTTTTGTCTCCTAGTTTTTAGGTGTAGCATTTTAAACTAGATTGTTAGGGTAATTAGTTTGATAACCATGCTTTATTTTGTTGGTCTATCTTAATGTTGGTTCTTTTATTTTATTTTACTTTTTTGCTAGGTCTTAAGGATGGTTCTTTTATCTCCGTTAAGTTTGGATGAAATCTCCATCCTTGTGCTATAACAAATACTAGGGGTATGTTTTTTATATTTATTTTCCTTTAATAATATTAATCTACATTAAAAAAATAATAATAAAATACACAAATTTAAGCTATGGACTCACCATAAGATGTTTATTAGCGTAATTTCAATTAAAACTTAAATTTTCATTAGTATTATGATGCCCAGTATAGCTTGAAAGCGACTTGAGGCACTTCTTATTTATTTATTTTACTATTGGGAAATTTTCACTATGAATTTCTGAGAACTTTTATGTATTTCAACTTTCAATTCCTTTTTTTTGTTTAATTTTGAGCTTTTTTAGGGAAAATGGGTTTTTCATGTAGAAAATTATGTTCAAGTCACACTTGGCAATCTTTTAAACTTATTAGTCGCTCAAAAAATAAATAAAATATTATGTTTAAGTCATTTTTACGTAAAAAAGTTTGTGATTAGATCACACTTTTGAGTACGCCCCACGATTTGGTTTAAATATAATTTTTAATATACCAATATTGCCCTTATTTCTATAAATCAATTACGTTTCTATATATTAGTTACATTATTTAAGGGATGGGAATCACGTCGACGGCAATCACGTTTCTTTGGTTGGGTTTCCCTGAATATCAACCGAGGTATTCAAAATCTGACTCAGTCAAGGAAGCTATTTGAAATCCGTTCAGTTTCATTAAAATCGTTTGAAGAAGGATACGTACAAATCTACATTACTATGTAAGCTTGGTTTATTGTGTCAATGATTTTTGGCTGAAATCCATTCAGTTTTATTATTTTGTTGTTTTAGTCGTGAAGATTTGAACGAGAAGCGACTGAGATTGGTCTTGTTTGAATGTGGAAAACAAAGTTTGGTTTGTCACGTCAACGATTTTGGGCAGCCACGTCTTTGAATCTACTGTTACTCTATAAGTTTGGTTTGGAGACTTTAATAGTAAATGTGGATTGTGACATACTGTTTATGGACTTTGTCTTGAAGGTGTGTGATAATTGGTCTTGTTTGAATTATGGAAAACGTCTTATTTAGTTACTCAATCCATGAACATCCATCATGTTTTCTGCGAAATGATGTTGATTTTAAGCATATGATGATGTTGGCTCGTATGATTGGGTTTTGTTATGTATCTATTGGTGTTTTTCATTGCAGTATGAAAAGAATACCAGTACCAAATAGTACCGGTACTATTTCTCATAATGCCAGAACTGTTTCCGACATTGTATCAAGCGGTACTGTTTATGGTAGTATGAAAACAATACCAATGCCAAACAGTACCGGTACTGTTTCTTATAATATCGATACTGTTTCTAATAGTGTATCAAGCGGTACTGTCTGCATGGTGGTACTAGTGTGGATTCTTATGATGATTCTTATGATGTTGATGTGTATCGCAGTTCAAGTTCAAGCAGTAAGAATAGACCGTTATTGTGTTCCAATTGGTCGTCGTTAATATTGCGAGTCGTACAGGAATTTGGTGGAGGAGTTGATGAGTTTCGGGATGCCATTTGTAGAGGTTGGGTTTGAGTTCATTTAGGAGAGGAATAACAAGAGTAGAGTTGAAGTTGTTTGTACTAAGCAATTTGAGGAAGGTCGTCCTTGGTCGTGAGGAAATTCAACAATGTTCATAATTGTGGTCTGACAATTATCAGGGATAGGTCTAAGAGGATGCGTAGGAAAATTTTGGGTAAGTTGATTGTTGATCAGCTAACATTAAAACCTTCAATGTTGCCGATCGACATTATTCTATTTTTTAAAAACCACTATAGTTTGCAACTTAGCTATAATAAGGCTTGGAGTATTGTAGAGAAGACTAAAGCCATGATTTATAGTGACTATAATGATTTGCTTAATCAATTAAGATGGTATGACAAGACTGCAATGGATCTTAACCAAGGCAGTCATATTGTTTTAGATGTGGATGAGGGTACAAGCTGATTTAGAGAGTTGTTTGTATCATTTAGGGCTAGTATACGTGGTTTCAACTATTGTAGGCCTATCATTTTTATTGATGGTACTTTCTTGAAGTCATGTTTCAGGGGTGTTTTGATGGCAACTACAAGAAATGATGTGAATAATGGTATGGTACTGTTCCCAATTTTATGGGACTATTACATGGTTAATTAGCTTGTTCTTTAGAATTTTTTTTCTTTAGTAATATGATTTATATACTTGTTTATTTTTTGAAATATTCATTTGCAGGGTTATTTCCATTGGCATTTGTTGGTGTTGATTAAGAGAATTTGGATAATTGGTCTTGGTTCATTGGTCATTTGCATGAGATATTGGATCCTTTGAAGATTTTACATTTATTTCGAATAGAAATCCTGGATTGATGGAATCTTTTCCAATTAAGTTTCCTACATCTCATCACTTTTTTTGTCTACAACATTTGAAGAACAATTTGAGGGATAAATTAGTTATGGTAATGCATCTAATGGGTCTCATGAATACATAATGAACTTGTTTTGTCAATGTGCTTATGCTCTTACAGTTGCAGCATTTAGAGAGAAATTAGATGTGTTGAAGAAGGAATGCGGTGCAAATGTTGATAAATTTTTAAGTGAATTGCCTGTGCAAAATTGGACTAATGCGTAGTCGTGTAATAGAAAGTATGGTAAGATGTCTTCAAATGCTGTTGAATCTTTTAACTTATGGATTCTTGATGCAAGAAATCTACCAGTGGCACATTTGGTCAACAAGATAAGGGTGAAATTAATAGAATGGTTTGCCATAAGAAAGCGTGATACTACAAAGTAGAATGGTGTGCTATGTCCAAAAATGGAAGAGAAGTTTGCTTCACTCATTGATGCTGGTAGAACATGGAGCGTTAAGATGATTCAGATACTGTTTATAAAGTATTTTCTAATCCTACAACAACTGTTGATTTGGTGAATTGTACATGTTCGTGTTATGATTGACAGATTTCTAGTTTTTCTTGCTCTCATGCATTTGCTGTTATTGGGAGGATTAGTAAACCTTTAAGTGAATTTGTTGATGAGTACTTTCATATAAATAAGTACAGATTGGCATACGAAGGTGTGATAGTTTCGATACCGACAGCTTCAATAGAAGAGTTTGCATATTCTAATAGTTGTTTAATATTACCTCCATTAACACGAAGACCAGCTGGAAGTCCAAAGAAGCATAGGATTAGATCAATGGGAGAGCTTGTACGAAGAATTCAATGTTGTCGTTATGGTCACATGGGCTCTCATAATAAGAAGACTTGCAAAGAGCCGTTGAGTTGATTGTTTTTTTCCCCAAAATTCTGTTATGCAGAAGCGTGTTCTTTTTTGTTTATTATGGTATTATTTTTTAATTAATAATGAGTATATTTCAATCCATTTGTGTGATAGTTATTTTTTCAACTATATATGAGTGACAGTACCATATATGTGGTACTGTAGAACAGTACCAAATATACATATCGTTGATAGTACCATATATGGCTAATAGTACCACTCTAAAACAGTACCGCCCTAAAAGTACCGATATTGTTTTTCATAATACTTGTACTCTTTTTGATACAATGTGAAATTAGCAATCAAAAATGTCGACACAGTACCAATTATAATAAACAATACTGATACAGTTATAAATAGTAAGAAATAGTACCAATAATATTATGCATAAGTTTCACATACCGAATCTTAACGAGAGTTATTTTACCAATTTTGCAGATTGAAATTTGCTGAAATACCTATTCAAATATATATATGATTGAGAGTGCCATATATGGCTAATAGTACCACTATAAAATAGTACCGCACTAAATAGTACCGGTATTGTTTCTCATTAAGGACACGTATAATATACAAATATATACAAGTATAATGTACAAGTTGTTAAAAAAAGTAGAATATATAAGAATCTTGTTAAAAAGAATCAAGAAAAAGTAAACAAATTGTGCACTTATACTGTGTTCATTACAATCACGATTATTGTACATCACTAATATACAGAAATCGTGAGAGCATCTTTGCTCGGTAAGCTTGTACTGCTTCTTGTGAAAGCGTCGCATCAATTGGTTCATCATTTGACAAGCATTGCATTATGTAGCGTACCAATGGCTCACAGTCAACACTGTATTAAAGATTTTTTAGGTTATTAGAATTTATTTAGAGATGTTCAATAATCAGACGAAGATAAGAGGATGTGCTTACGATGCAGATCCTTTTACTGGACAATTTATCACAGAAACTATTGGGTATTCGAATTCCATGCTTGTGTGTTCAATGTTTTTTGTGATTGGATCCTTGAGATATTGATCTTTAAGCTTTGACTCCACATACTCTTTCTGATATAATGTGATAATTAGCAATCAAAACGTTGACATAGTACCAATTATGATAAACAGTATCGATGCAGTTGTAAATAGCAAAAAACAGTACCAATGAAATTATGTATGAAATTCACACATTGAATCTTACCACCCTCTTTTCATCCTCAAAATACATATCTTTAGCATTGATTCTACATGGTTTCAAGGAGTTGTAATGTATCCATGTCCACGTGTCTCTATCCAATACCAATAGAGTCCAATGGTTGGGATCAACAGGGATTTTGGTTCTACTTGTATTCAAAGGAAATACAAGTAGCCTGTATTTATCAGATGATTGAAGCTTTTGATCAATTTGAATTTCTCGAGCTACATAATTTCTCTCAAATTCAATAAAAGACTGTCATAATTAAATATAAAATTGTCATTATTTATTTATTTAATTTTTTTTTGTGTACAATTGTGTTAAATAGTTTTGTGAAAAAAAAATTAATATATTTTACCCAACATAAGCTACTGAAATACAAGCATCTTTTAGGGAAAGTACTATAGGCTGATTCCTCTCGAGTTAATTCCAAATAGGACGCACGATAGTCAATAACCTAGCAAATATGATTATCGGTAAATCAGATACTAATTTGTTGCTGTTAAAAAATGGTTAAAATATTTTATTATGACTGTAGAAAAAATGAGTTAACAATATATACATACCATGTTTGATATACTGTCATTGTTTATAGGGTTGTGGATATCTTCAATGGTGATCATGCAGAGTGGTTGTCTGATACAGCTCAAACAGTTGCACTGTATTGTATGTATATAATGAGATGTCAATAAGATCAGAAAAAAAAAAAAAAAAAAGCAAAACGTGAGTTGAGTAATATGCATTTGAAATATTTATCTTAATAGTACCAGATAAAAGGAATAACAGTACCAATCATTGTAAATAGTACCATGTAAAAAAACCATTAGCAGATGATAGCAAGTAAATCTATTATACTGGACAATTAATAGAAAAAAATAGATTTAAATATTATCTTACACTTCCCTGTCATTATCAATGAGTTTCAAGATACGTTCTTTCTCGAGATTTGTAAGGTGTGTGTTTTGTTGAAAAGTTGCAATGATGTGCTTGAGTAAAGGTTTCTTGGGCTTTTTTTTATGGATATTTCTACTGAAGTGTCTACCTTTTATCTTTTTACAACTTTTTTCTTTCCACTGTATGTGTACTGGGGATCTCTTTTCTTTTGGCATTTTTTTCCTTCAGCCTCTTGTACATTGAAGGTGGTTCATTTGAAGGTAGAGTTTGTTGTTCTTTTATAGCCGACGGTGTAACCGAGAGTTTTGCTTGTTGTGTTACTTCATGAACATTTGTTTCAACGATTTCAACCCTCAACAATTTAACAACCGCATTAATATTAGCAAGCTCTGTCTTCAGTTTTGAGTTTTACAATTTTAGGTCTTCAATTTTGAGGAACTATTTTGTGAAAGAATCATTCTTTTCTGTTATTTGTTTTTCCATGGCAGCAATCTTCCCATCTTTTTGCATGATTTGCTGCTCAAGCTCTTCTATTCTTTCACAGTTCAAACTTGGTAAAACTAAAGTAACTGGATCAATGTGTTGCTATTCTGATGATGTAGGCTCGTGCATCTCCTGTATCGGTACTGTTTCTGTTACTGATCCAACAATGTTTTCTGGTAATGTTACTGGTACTGTGTCTGGTATGGTCCCTTCATTAGATTCCGTTGCAATCAATGATACTATTTCTAGAACAATACCAGCCATAGTACTAGATGGATCATGTTCAGGAGTTGTTTGCGTCTTCTTTAGAGTTATTATTTTTTACTTCAGATTTTTGAGAATAGCTGAAATCAACAAGTCATTATCACTTAAACCAACTGTTTTGCTGCTTGCTTCAGGTCCTTTTTCTTCTCAACCTTTGATGTAATGTTCTGTTTGGGTTCTTTCATTATCATCTTCGTTTGCTAATTCTTCTCCATAATCGCTTTCTTCATGATTTATTACCTGATATATAGTTCATGAATTCTAGAATTCATTAGTATGTCAATGAATATATCATCTAATCTCGTATGATTTACTTAATCAAAAATAGTACCTGATTTTGAATCAAGTTTGAGTTTTGTTTTTTTCAACGCCTTGGACAATGGCTTCAAATCCCAAACGACACACCTAGGGATTTTCGTCTTTCGTGTTGGTTAGACAAGGGTGATGTACTCGTAGATCAAGTACTGTATCATTTGGTATGATTCATTAATTGAATAAAGTTCACAAGGCAGTACCAAAATATAATATAGAATATGGTACGAAAAGGTTACCAGTAACATCATAACACATCCTGCAACATTAACACCTTCGCTTCTTGATGCCAAGCATAAATTGTTTTCCAGGTATTCCAAGATATGTGCACTCCAGTTGTACTGATGCATCTGATCCAAATTTTCTACCAATGTGGTATAGGACCATGATAATGAATGTTCTTTATTCGGGACAAACAAGGTTGCCAAACAGAATAATGTCAGAAGCCATGCAACAACTTGTCTTCCAACATCCGTCTGATCTTCAACAACCTGTCGCAAGGCTTGAGATATGTTCTTATTTTTATTCGTTGCAACCCACTGAATCTTCTTAAGACAAATTCAATGTTCAGTCTTGACATTTTTTTTGTAACGTCCTCCAACTGTTCTCAATCCCTTATGCTGAACATCGTTCGTACCTCTTCTTCTCTGATACGAATTTTCGTTGCACCTAAGTTGAAAGATTTAGAAGGAGGATCAAATGTTTTAATGATCGTCTCAGTATCAACATTGCTTTTCCTCGAATATTCTTTGTTCAAATGTGAGGTCAAAATACTGAAGATGAGTTTTCAAAATAGAGTTTGTCGAAGATAAACATAGTGATCTTCCGTTATGTTGATGGACTCAACTTCATTAATAACCGATATTAAATTGGAACGGTACTGTAGGGTAGCCATGACTAATTTATTTGAATGTAATATCTATAATTTAATAATATTCGTTTTTTGTTAAGGCTATAAATCTTGTTTATGAAAAACAGTACCAGTTATCAATATCCAAACTAGTGACAGAACCACACATATATGTGGTTGACACTACCAAATATATATGGCTAAAAGTACTAAAATCGTATTAGAAAAACAGTACCACAAAAAAACATTGCATTTGAATAGCACTATAAGACCCTAGACAATACCGGTACTCTTTCTAATGTACCAAACAGGTACCATAAAAACCCATACAGTACCGGTACTCTTTTTAATATAACAAACAGTATCAAAAAATCTTATACTGTTTATCATGTAACAAATAGCACCACAAAGGCCCATAGGGTACCAATACCCTTCTCATATAACAAACAGTACCACAAAATCCTAGACAGTACCTGTACTTTTTTTAATATACCAAACAGTACCACAAAACTCTAGATAGTACCTATACTCTTTCTCATATAACAAATAGTACCACAAAGCCCTATAGAGTACCGGTACTCTACTTATACAACAAACTATACCACAAAACTTCCCAAACCCCAGACAGTACCGGTACTCTTTCTCATATACTAAATAGTACCACAAAACCCCTAACAATACTAGTACTGTTTCTAATATATCAAATAGTACCACAAAACCTCGTAAAAGCCCAGACGATGAAAACCCCCAGACAGTATCGAAAAACAGTACCACCAAAACCAAAAAAATCCCCGATGATGAAAACCCCCAGATAGTATTGGTAGGCTTTCTCATATATCAAATAGTACCACAAAACCTTGCAAAACCCCGACGGATTAGAAAACCCCACACTATTGGTACTCTTACTTAATTAATGTTTTCGTCAAAAGGTTTCATCGAAAAACCCTAAACATATTAGTAATGAAAAACTGGTACATGATTTGCTGCGGAGGGATCAGGATTTATTCGCTAGGGCAAAAAAATTGGTTGAAACTCTCTGATTTGTTCAATTACAGATTCGTAGTAATGATCGATTGACGTTTTTTTTCTAGAGTAGCTTTGATTATAAAAAGTCAATTTGCTTGTTTTGTGAAGAAATGGAAAGTCACAGTAGTTTTGTGAATGATACAGGTGTTCGCTAAATGGAAGTCTTGAAATGTATTGAAGAATGCGCGATATCCTTTTTTTTCTTTTGGTTGCAAGTGTGACTTATTCACAAACAAATTTTTTTAAGATACCTAAAGTCCTTATAAGTTTACAAATAGTGACCGGCCTCCAAAAAGTCCTTTTTCATAATTCATAAAATTTCGTAAAAATATAAATTTTGTAAAATTATAAATTTAATCTACCTTTAAAATTTGGTAAAATTATAAATGTTGTTGTTGATACCTAGTTCCAATGAGATTAGAACACCATAACTTTAGGGCAATTGTAGTAAAAGATTTAAAATTAAGGTATTTTCTCATTTTGTTAAAAAGAATTTCATGCTTCACTCTCCAAGAAACCTCCCTTCAAAAATGGATTTTATTTATTTATTTTTTATGACAAATCGAAGCATAAATGGATATAATTATACAATGATAACTTTCAAATTTTCAGTGGATTATCTTGTGTACACACTAAGTTGGAAATTTCCAAATCCACAAAAAGGGATCCCTGATCTTGTTTAAAAGATTCATAATCTTGTTTGAGACGTTTCTTACTTTCTATGCAATTTCGACCACAAGCAGTCAATCTCTTGCCTATATATTTTTTATACCTATGTTTGTATGTAAATATTTATATTTGTTATTAACGTTATTTGGTTCTCTCTCTTTCTCTCGTGAAGCCAGTTCTCTCTCTCTTATCATGGTTGGAATAAGACTTTCAAATTGAGCATTGTGAGTAAGATCGCAAGATCATCTTTAAAATGCTCAATTTGAATGCGTTGATCAAACTATTTATCTACCCTCCTCAAAATTTAATTTAATAAAAAATTACGCAAAAAGGTAATTGTTATAAATTGATTTATTAATTATTTATATATCTCTTTACCGATAATGTGCTAAATACTTGTTTCAATGTACTCCTCAATTCTAATTTTTGTTATTTTTTAACATTATAGTTCTTATATGTGTTTCTTGATAGCAGTTTCAATACTATATTTATAGTTTCTTGATAACAGTTTCAATACTATGTTTGATTTGATGATACGTGAATTCATAGTAAAATTTCACTATTGTTAGAGTGAAAAACTAAAATTCTTTCAATTGTTAATAAAGTATTGGCAAAATGAATTTCATTGCTTAATTTTTAAATATGCCATAACACAATTGTGGGATTATATTTGAAAAGGATTGCAAGACAAAAGGTCAACTTTTTGCCACGTGGAAATATCAAATTCTAAGTTCGTTGTTTGATGCCCTTTTTTACGTCCGCTTGGGCTTTTATATATATATATATATTAATACGTATGATTTTTGTCCTATCTAAAGATCAAGATTTTAAATCCTGAGGTTAGTTCAGTCTCCAATTCTCTCCAACAATCGTCGGTTCAGTTTCAAAAATTAGTTAAAATTGCATAATTGGATCCAAACACCCTATATTTATATAACACTGAGCCATATTCATCCTATCAAGGCTCGGGCCCCTATTCATTCAAGACTACTTTCATTATATACATATGTTTTCGTCACTTTTAATTTACTCCGCGTGGGTTTTGGGGTCATTTTATTTATTTATTTATTTTTATTTTTTTGCCCATTAAAAATCCATGATCTAAGATTCTAAATGCACCGTAAAAAGTCTGGCTACGCAAAAATTAGAGTTCTCTCTGAAATCATTTGGGTGATATAACTTATATTTTATAGTGAAATGGCATTTTTCCTTAATGCTATGTTTGCAATTTTTTTTATATTTTTATAAATTTTTTATATTTTAAATTTCTATAAATTATTAACAAATGAATTTTTAACAATTACCTCTTTGCATAAATACCTTTCAAAAAAAATTTTGGTGCGTGAGAATGGAATTGAATTCATTCATACTTCAGCCTATTCTTATATTTGGTATCAAAAAACTAAGTTGGAATGTTATTCCATGGGAATAGTCATCAACTCAATCACAGTACATATCACAATATCATACTATGGGTCAGGTACTCTGCAAGGTTAGTCTGTGGTCATAGAACTAAATCTAAAAAATCCATTTAGCCCTAGTCCCAAATCCCAATCTATCGATAGCTCTGGTCTCATAGTCTTAGTCTATGAAAACAAATCCCTAGATCTCAGTTGTGGGGTAAAAATGGTCCGAAAGACCCAAGTGTATAGATAGCCCGAGTTTCTCAATCCAGTCTATCACCCGATAGTCGTGGTTCCTTAGTCTTAGTCTATCGGTAGCCCTAGTCCCTCAAATCTTACCTTAATAGGCTAAGTATATGCTAACACAAGCTGAGTATATATACTTTATAGGTTTTTAACCTCCGGGCTATGCTAAACTACCCTACACAAGTTTCAGGACGTAGTAGCTTAGTATCAGAACCTAGATTTAGGAATATCTAGGGACAGTGGATATTTTTATAGTTTTGGGGTTATGTGTTTGAAGTGTTATATGTGACTTAATGTTTGAACTATTTTAGATTTTTGAATCTTATATTTTCTTTTTATCGGTTCAAAACCTTATAGCGCTGAGAGTTGTGTAAGTAATTAAAGGTAGAGGACATGGACGACCTAGAGGTCATAAGGTTTAGGCTGGTCATGGTCGTTGCCATAGTCGTGGAGTTCAGGATGGTTTGGGCTAAGAGGCTCCAGTTGAGCGTGTGCGTCTAGAGTTGACTCGTGGCAGAGGTCTAATGTGGGTACTGGGTTGTGTTTTTACACTTGGTTTATCAATTGCATCTTTTTACTGCCTTTGCATGTTGAGACCCTAATCAGGGGACACTCTTTGCTGGATATAGTTTGTTAGAATTGTGTCATGATAATAAGGTTGGAGGCCTCAGTAAAAAATTATCAGTCATCGCATGATTTTATTATGCCGAAGATGGACAGTTTCGATGTGATACTTGGAATAGATTGGTTGGTAGCCTATCGAGCATTTATCGATTGTTCTAAGGATCGTATGACTTTGCACACTATGGGAGAAACTATGATAAAGTTTACAGAAGATCACTATAGTCCTCGAACTTTTCCTTCTCTAAATGGGCTAGAACAAGTGGACTTCTATATTTTGTTAGTTAGCGATGGAAAATGAGAAGCAATATGTGGCTGAGATGCCATGGGTAGTTTATGAGTTTTTGAAGGTAATCCTAGAAGACTTGTTTGGCTTAACACTAGAAAGAGAACTGGAATTTACAATTGACTTGGCTTCAAGGATCGAACCATTATCTATTGCGCCTTATCTGTTAACACCTCTAGAGCTAGCCAAGTTGAAGGCTCAAATTGAGAATTTGGCCTTAAAAGGATTTATCCAACCCAGCACATCTCTGTAAGCTGTGCAGCGTTATTTGCAGCAAAGAAATAAAATACTCTCAGAATGTGTATTGAGTATATGAGACTAATAGAGTCACCATTGAGAATCAGTATTCTTTGCCTAGAAATGATGACCTATTTGATCAGCTGAAGGGGTCAGTGTTCTTTTCAAAAATCGATTTGTAGTTGAACGTGTGAGCAAAAAACGTCCGCAAGATAGTATTTAGGACTTGGTATGGCCATTACGAGTTTCTAGTTATGCTACTCGGGTTGGCAAATGCACCATCAATGTTCATGGACCTGATGAATTAGATTTTTAGTAAATATTTAGAAGGGCATTAGAGATATTTATAGATTGTACTTCAGACTTTAAAGGATCACCAACTATATGCCAAGCTCAGTAAATGTGAATTTCAGCTTCAAGAGGTAAAATTCCTCAAGCATATGGTGTTTGGTGAAGGTGTTGTGGTGGATTTGTTAAAGGATGAGGCAGTTATGGATTGGCTATGGCCAACAACTATATTTGAAGTCAGTAACTTCCTAGGTTTGGCAGGATACTAGAGGTTTGTGTTAGATATTTCACAGTGGGCTAGACTTATGATGAGGTTGACTTGGAAAGGGGTCAAGTTTGTGTGGGATGAAGCTTACGAGTGTTTGTTCCAGGGGTTGAAGAAGAGGTTGACAACTGCTCCAGTACTTGTGATCCCAGAAACGGGACTGGGTTATACAATTTATTATGACACGTACAAAGAATAGTTAGGCTGTGTTTTGATGTAAAAGGGAAAGGTAGTAGCTTATAGGTTTAAACAGCTAAAGACTCATGAAATAAACAACTCAGTGCATGATCTTGAGTTAGCAGCTATTACCTTTACACTCAAGATTTTGAGGCACTATCTCTATGGGGAAAATTTTGACATCTCCTCTAATCACAAATATTTAAAGTGCATCTTTACTCAAAAGGATCTAAATCTAAGGTAGAGAAGATTGGTTTAGTATGTGAAAGACTTCAACTTTGAACTTCAATACCATCAGGGAAGTTAACATGGTTACTGATACCTTGAGTCGAAAGCTTCATACCACCTTGATTTGTGTGGCAGAGTGAGAATGTTGGATGATGGATAGTTTGGGTGAGTTCAGATTAGATTATTAGGAGGCCGAGGGTCAAGCCGTGTTGTGTTTTGGAGTTCACATACAACAACAATTACCAATCTAATATTAAGATGGCACTTTTTGAGGCATTGTATGGCAGGCTATGTAGATTTCCTATCTATTGGGCAGAAGTGAGATAAACAACTTTTTTGGAGCCTGGAATGATCTAGGAGACGACAGACAAAATTAGAATCACCAAGCAAAGGCTTGAAGCGGTGTGTAGTCACTAGAAGAGTTATGCTGATAGGAGGCGTAGTGCATTGGAGTTTGAAGTGGGAGACCATGTATTTCTAAATGTCTCTCCACACAAAAAGCAGTTTCGGTTTGTTCTTAATGGTAAGTTTTCATTGAGGTACATTAGGCCATTCAAGATGTTGACTCAGGTTGGCGAGGTGACATATCGTTTGGCCTTGCCACCAAAATTATCTAGGGTGGATACAGTGTTCTATGTATCCATGCGAAGAAAGCATAATCCTAATCCGTTCTATGTTTTGAATTGGAAGGAGCTTAATGTTGATTCTAATGTCTCCTATTAGATAAAATCTGCGACGGTTGTGGATTCTCTTGAACACATTCTCTGCGAGAAGATGATACCTTTGGTTCAAGTACTGTGGAAGCAGTAAGAAGTAGAGAATTTAACTTGGGAGCAGGAGGAGGATATAAAGCATCACTATCCCGAGTTGATTACTTGACTTTGTTATGTTTTCTATTGTTGTAATTTTCAAGAACAAAAATTGTTTATAAGGAGGGGAGGATATAAGAGCCTGAAATTTTTGACAATATATTTTAAATTTATTTTATTATTTATTTCAAAATTAAAATTTTTATTTATGTTTTTATTTAATTTAATTTAATGTCGCATATTAATTAAATGCATGTATGTACATATATATTTTAATGTTAATGTGCATTCATACATATAGATGTGTGTTGGGTGTATTTTATTAGTCGAGTGAGGGATGTTTTCCTATTGAGTGAGAAGGTAAGTGGATTTCTATTAGTAGAGAGCGGAGGTGGATGTGTTTTGGTTAGTTGGGTGGTGAGGTGGACTACCATTGGCTAGATGAAGGGCAGAATTTAAGGGTGTATTAAATGGGGAGGCTTGCAAGAGGAGCCTCTAGCAACACCTATATAAGTCTTTCCTCCCCATCGAACCTTCCAACCCTTTTCCCCAAAATATGAGATATATCTAGAAAGATATATATATATACATTCAAAACAACTTAGAGTTTTGGTAGTTCATCTCTAAAACAAGAAAAAGAATGGTTTTCTTCCTACATCTCTTTCGGAACTTTTTCGTAGAGAGTAAAAGAACCAACTTAAGTTGGTATCTTTTGCACAATGCATATCGATCTTCTACGTGGGTAACGAGGTAGGTGGGGTTTAGCATATCAGTTTATGTTTACTTCATGTATTTGCAAAACAGTTGTGTTTAATTATCTGTATATGTGTATGAGATGAAAGCTTGATCCATGTATTGATTTTGTTATATGAAATTTTGAAATTTTGAAATTTTTACACTAAAACTAATATACTTTTTTTATATGAAAATTATACTTAGAAGTTAAATTAAATTTTGATAATTTTATCCATACAACTAGACAGGTAAAGGAATATCCAGTAAAATTTTAGAACTTTTAGATTTAAAACGAATTTTATAAAAATAATCAAACTTAAATGATTGGTTGTGATTTTTACACTGGGACCAGTATGTTGCTTTTATAAGAGACTGAATTAATTTTTGATATTTTTACCTATGAAAGTATATATCTAAAATAGTATCAATAAAAATGTTATAATTTTTTGAGTTAAAATGAATTTATAAAAATTGTGAAAGTAGACTGTTTGGTTTAAATTGCTGCTCTGATACCCAACTATCATGCTCTTAAATCCATAACTCAGGGACATGAGGATTAAACCCCAAATTCACCAAAAATATACATACATCAAAACATTATCAGAGTAGAAGTGAAATAATAATGTTGTATTCACCATTAGAATAATCAAAGGTTCTATAATTTTCCACCAAAAAGAACTACAAACCTATATGCCTCAAACTGGGTCCAAAACCAAATATCCAAAATAGTACACGAAATAAATAACAAATAGCAAAAGGTCAGATAGTCTATCTCATGGATCCATCACAAGTATCTATCCCTGTAAGGTCAACTATATGGGATGAACACTAAACCACGTGTGCTTAGTATAAAGCATACAAGAATAAGTTTCTTAATCATGCAAGATGAACAACACTTAATTGACTTTAAAAATAAAATTTAGTAAACTCTTTTTAAATTTCATAATATTATCCCTATGTCTATAATCATCATGTCATCTTAAATTAAACAAGTTAGCCATGAGCCCTTAATCTCATTCTAAACAATACCTATTAACTCAATCACAATACATATCACAATATCGTACTATGAGTCAGACACTCTACAAGATTATTTTGTGGCCACAAAACCAAACCAAAATAATCCAAATAGCCTTGGTCATACGATCCCAGTCTATCGATAGCCTTGGTCTCATTGTCCAAGTCTATTAAAACAAATCCCCAGACTTCAATTGTGGGTAAAAATGGTCCCGAAGTCCTAAAGTGTACAAGTAGCTGTAGTTCCTCAATCCCAGTCTATCACCCGATAGCCTTGGTTACTTAGCTCTAGTCTGTCGATAGCCTTGGTCCTATAGTCCAGTCTATCAAATCTTCTCTTAATAGGCTAAATATACACTAATGCAAGTCTTATATATATTTTGTAAGTTTCTAGCCTGCGGGCTATACTAAACCACCTTGTGTAGGTTTCTAGGAGTGACAACCATTCCACATGAAGTGGGAATAGGCATTCCACAATTTAATTGATGGAATAGTCATTCCGTTGTAATCAAAATTTGACCCAAAAGTTGAAAAAAATAAAAATAAAAAACAAGTACCAACTTAACAATAAAATTTTTTTCTCAATTACTTTCTTGGGTTATAAAATGACCATTTTACTATTTAAATCTTATTTTTCAATTAAATTTGAACCCAAGCTATAAAATGACCATTTTATCCCGTCTATTTTTTTTTTCAAATTCATATTTTGGACTCCCGAAAGGCTAAAAAAAATATTGTTTCATATTAACTAAACAAATTTTGATCCGATCCAAACTCGGGTTTTAAAATGACCATTTTACCCCTGGGTTCGTTTTTTTCCACAAATTTTAATATTGAGTTTCCCAAAAGGTTAAAAATTATTTATCAATGTCTTTCCTCATAACTAATAAAATTTCATGTAAATCCGAATTTAAATTGTAAAATGATGATTTTACCACTGGGACATTTTTTTGATCTAAATTTACATTCTTAGCTACCCAGAAGGCTAAAAAAAAATATTCTTGACATATTTCTTAGTAGTTAAACAAATCTTAACCTAATCTAAATTCAAACTATAAAATGACTACTTTATCCCTATGTTCGGTTTTAGACCAAATTCGTATTTTAGGCATCCCAAAAGACCAAAAATATTTGTTGACATATTTCTTAGTAGTGAAAAAAGTTTTGGCCCAATTCGAATTAAATTGTAAAATGACCGTTTTACCCCTGGATCACTTTTTTACTTAATTTTGTGATTCAAAAATAAAGGTTATTTTTATAAATTTTAAAATTAATGTTAGTAATTTTTATTATATTTTATTTTATTTCATTATAGTGAAAATATATAATCAAATTATGAAATTTTGAATGTCTATTCTATTCCCATTAATTTCATGTTGACAACCAAACAAAGAAATGAAATAACTATTCCATTTCTTTCTCATTTGCATTCCATTCTCATTTCTTATTCTATTCTGTTCCCTTTCATTCCCACGTACCAAACATAGTCTAAAAGTTTTTATCTCACATCTCCTAACTACTATCAACTAGCTGACCCTGGCCCTTGGCCTAGTCTTTTCTCAAGATGGATGCATCTTAGACATCTTGGGTTCAAATCTCTCTACCAATGGAAGGCCCCATATTCATTTGGGGTAGCTTGAGAGAAACTAGACAAGTAAGTTATTCTTAT
>QLOD02000016.1:8802325-8814352 GCA_003260245.2 Sideroxylon spinosum | reverse complement strand
TTCCAGGCTCTTAAACAGGATATTGGCAAACATCCTGCAGAGTCCTACAGAGATGAGGTATATAAACGCGCGCGCGCACACACACACATATATGCAATATATGTATGTAGACTAACTTATAGGTTTGAATGCTTATCCAAGAACAGACATTACAAAGTTATGTTAGTGATTCCACTTGTGTCTGTATGTACTTTCATATATACACACATACATATACATATAGGATATTTAGTTGGTCAAAACTAATCAAAACTCACCAATTTTTTATACTTTCTTTCAATTAAAATTTACCACGTATTACTTTACATCAAATCTTTATATTTTTGTTGTATTTTTTAGCCAACTTTTTTCAACAGAGTGTTTGGTCGGCTAAAAAATGATCAAAAAGTATAATAAAATATAAAAATTTGATGTAAAATCAATATGCGTCAACATTTAACTAGAATAAAATACAAAAAGTTAGTACATTTTGGTTCGCTAAACACCCTCAAACAACCCCATATTCTAGTACTTGCCTAAAAAAGAATGGGGGAGTTTAATGTGGGTAGTTGTGGATTGAGGGGGCTTGAAGTTACTTTTAAACTTCAAGAATTTGAAATTAAATCTCACACCATTTAATTAATATAGACTTAATTGACCCTTCAATTTCAAAATACAATTTTCATCTTTAAATAAGGGTAAACTAATTAATTGAGAAATTAACAAATGATGAGTTGAAAGTAAGAAAGAAAAGATTTTAAACGATGGAAAGAAAAAAGGGAAGATAAAACTAAATATAAATAAAGATAATAACAAAATATAAATAAAGATATAATAAAATTTTAATTATTTTTATTTTTTAAAAATAACTAAATATATATTAAATATAACTAAAAATATAGCAAGTAAATAAAAATAAATATAACAACTCAAAATAAATAAAGATATAACAACCAAAAATAAATAATTAATTAAAATTTTAAATTAACATATATAATTTTAAATATAGCTTTAAAAATAAAAATAATTAATATTTTACAATATTTTTATTTATATTTAGTATAAATTTAATTATTATCTTTATTTATGTTTAGTTTTTCTCTTTCCTCTTTTCTATTTCATCATTTAAAGTTTCTTTTTTTTTTTCTTTTTAATTCATCATTTATTGTTTTTTCGGTTGGCTGGTTTACCCCGTTTTAAAGATAAAAATTGTATTTTAAAATTGAAGGGTCAAATTAAGTTTATATTAATTGATCGGTATGAGATTTAACTTTAGATTCTTGAAATTTAAAAATAATTTCAGCTTTAACTATAGATTCTTGAAATTTAAAAGTAACTTTAGACCTCTTCAATCCGATGGTTGTTGCTTGTATTAAAATGTGGATGCGACCGAAGAAAATATAGTTGTTGCTTGTATTAAAATGTGGATGCGACCGAAGAAAATATAGTTGTTGCTTGTATTAAAATGTGGATGCGACTGAAGAAAAAATATATATATATATATATAGATAATAATAAATAAATCCTCCTTTCTTGTGCTGGTTTTAGGTGGCGTTTGCAGTCCATTTTTTGCTATTTTGGTCAAAAACTGTGGATCGAATTTGATGGGAGTTACAAAAAGTTGATAAAAATTATGAAATATTAATAAAAATTCGATTTTTTTTTTTTGGATAGTTTTAGGACTTCAAGCGCTTAATATAGGTAGTCATTTAAAAAATTTACAAGTATCTGACTGGAATTATGTAAATTTTGCCAATTCTTTTTGAAACTGAGTTGAATTTTGCAGCTGATTTGATGAAAGGCTTTGTTTGGGCTGAGAGAACCCACGAGAGGAAAAACCTTATGTCTAATTTGAGCCGTCCGTTAGTTTGTGAATCCGTGCGAACCAAAGCAAATCTTCCTGCTGGACAGTCTTCAAGCGTTCGTTTGCGGAAAAATAATTACCAGATATAAATTTTTTGATTTTTTTTTTAAAATGACTAAATTGATTTTCTTATATTTTAAATTTTTTTAAATTTTTAATGATAGATATATCAAATTAATAAAACGTTAAAAAATTAGTTACTAAAAAATTAGGTTTTTCTCTTTTCAAACACGAAAAATATATATTTTTTTTCATCTGAAATCTGAATAAAGGACATATATTTTCCGTTAAGATGTGTTTGGAACAAAGATTTTGTGAGAAAAAGGAAAATGGCAGGGAAATAGGTAGGAAAAAGATGAAAAAAACATAAAATTCTAATACATATCTTTATCTAGTAAAAATGTAATAAATAAAACGCATCCACTTGATTTTATTAATTTTAACTTTCCAAATTTTATACATTTTCTCTTTCCTTTTGCATCACAATCCAAACAAAAAGAAAGGATTTTGAATCTTTATCCATTTTCTTTTTCTAAATAAATCCTTGATCAATTTGTGGAGGAAAAATAAAATTTACTATCTGTACAGTATTTATTCACTTAATTAAATAAAAATTAGAATTCGTTAATAAATATCTATTCATTTTAGTTTTATTTTTCTCACTTAATAAAAAAAAACCCAAGTAAATTTAATTTCATCACATTATTTTACTTTCATATTATTTTTCTTCACTTTTTTCCCACAAATCCGTGTTCTAAACATTGTCTTAGAGGTTTCTACATTTACGATTACACTCTATTGTAAGCTCAAAAATTTTGTTGTAGAAGCACCTTTATGATTGTGCGATGTGGATTTCTGCAGATAGGAACGTTGACAAAATCTGTAAATTATGCATTGGGAGGCTTAAAGCAATGGATGTCAAGCAAAAAGGTAAAACCTAACGTTTTTTTTTAGTTGGTCTCCCATTATATATATATATATTAGAAATTGTTCATATTTAAACTCACATAAATATAATTTCAGATTCGTTTGGTAAAACTGTTAGTTTTTTATTTTTTTTGTTTAGTTTTTATATTCAATTTTTAGTTTTATATTTAGTTTTTATTTTTCGTTTTTATTTTCATAACATAAAACGAAAACAAAAACTTAAAAGTACAATTGATTACGATAGTTGTTAGTTGATAGTTATAGGGCCCATTTGGTGCAGTGAAAAATAACGAAAAACAGTGAAAAATATGGTTTGAAAAACTTTTTGGCATTTGGTACACAGCCAACAAATCACGTTTTTCAAAGATGAACAGTGAAACTTTTTGACTTTTGTGTTAGCTTTTTTAAGAGAAAAACCATTGGAACGGTTTTTTGGTTCCGTCAAAACGGTTTTTAGTTAGAACTTTTTGACTTTTGCGTCAGTCATTTGGACGGATTGTGGCAGTGGGGAGACTGTCAGAACGGTTTGGTACTTCCTGTCGGGACGGTATATAAAAAATATACAAAAAATAGATAAAGTGTGTGTCATTTAATAGCTTAGGAGTTCGTGTTGACATCCCTAAAAAAATTTTGCCCATTTGATTAACGAAATTCTAGTTATGTTATTTTTTTAAAAGATATTTCAACTTTTTTTGGAATTTAAGAGGGAAAGAAAATATAAAAGTGTAACAGAGAATTTCAGAGGTTTTCAGAGTTTTTCAACAAATTTTCTTGCGCCAAACGGGCCTATAATAGTTAGCTAATTAAATTCATTAAATTTAGTTATTTTGAGTGCATTATTTGTTAAAATAATTTAATATGATAAAAATAAGATATATTAAACATAATTTATTACATAATTTTCAAAAGTATTTTAATAAAACATAAACTTATTTAATTTAATTAATTAAATTTGTTGTCAATTATAATTTGAGTCAATAAAAATAAAATACGTTAACATAATTTAATTATATTATTTATTAAAAATAATAAAATAAAATATTTTTTAAATTAATTTAATTATGATTCGTTTATTTTATTTAATTATTAATTATAGTTAATATAAAATAATTGAGTAAAACATAATTATTATATTATTTAATCTAGTAAATATAAAATATATTAATTTTTCATTATATTATTTACTAACATATATTTCATAATAATTTAAATAATTTAATTATGATATTTCATAATAATTTAAAAATATTCTTATACCCATATATAAGAACAAGTGAGATATTAAGAATTATGCGAATTATCGCGGGATTAAATTGATGAGCCAAGTGATGAAAGGGTTATTAAGAGAAGACTAAGAAAGACAATAAACATTTGAGAGAATCAATTTGGTTTTATACTTGGGAGATCAATCATGGAAGCTATATTTCTCCTGAGAAAGTTAATGAAACAGTATAGAGAACGTCAAAAAGATTTACTTATGATGTTCATTGATTTGGAGAAAGCCTATGACCGAGTTCTTAAGGAGATTTTATGGAGAGTATTAGAAAAGAAAGGAGTTTGTGTCGCATATATTGAGGCGATAGAAGACATGTATGATAAAAGCCGTGACATCTTTATGAACGACTGGTGAAGAGACTAAGGAGTTTTCTATCACAATCAGTCTACACTAAGGCTCATCGTTAAGCCCATACTTGTTTTTTCCAATTAGGGATGAGATTACACAACATATTTAGGATGAAGTATCGTGGCATATACTATTTGTAGATGACATTATTTTAATAGATGAAACGAGTGAAGGAGTGAATGCTAAGCTAGAATTGTAACGGAAAACGTTGGAGACAAAAGGGTTTAGGTTATGTTGATGTTAAACGAAATATATGGAATGTAAGTTTAGTCAAAGTAGGACAACTGGTAGCACAGAAGTAAGTTTGGACAGACAAAATATTGTAAAGAAATAAAATTTTAGGTATCTTGTATCTATGGTACAACAAGATGGAGGGATTAATACTAATGTAAGTCACAAGATTCAGGCCAGGTGAACGAAATGGAGGAGTGATTCGGGAATTTTGTGTGATCGGAAAGTCCCCTCAAGGTGAAAGGAAAATATTATAAGGTTGCGATAAGACCAGTGTTGTTATATGAATCAGAGTGTTGGACAGTAAACTATAATCATGTTCAGAAGATAGCAGTTGTAGAAATGAAAATGTTAAGATGGATGTGCGGGATTACAAGGATAGATAGGATTAGGAACGAAGAGATTAAGGGCAAAGTAGGAATAGCAACATTGAAGATAAAATGAGAGAGAATCGATTAAGATGGTTTGGTCATGTTAGAAGGCGTCCAATCGAGATACCGGTTAAAAGGTTTGAAAGCATGGAGATCATCAAGAGTAAAAGAGAGAGAGGGAGATACAAGAGAAGTTGGAAAAAAACTATTAAACACGACATTGCCTACATAGATCTAATAAAGGACATGGCCCTAAACAAATTTGATTTTGCATCGTCAAATATATATAGCCGACCTTACTTAGTTGAAAATTGCTTAGCTTGGTTTGGTTTGGTTGTGATATTTATTAAAAATAATTTAATAAATATATTTAAATCAGTTAAAAATAATAAAATTAAATTAATTATAAGATTAACTAATTATTAATTAAATTAAATTAAATTATTAATTAAATGAAATATTAATTAATTATTAATTAAAAGTTATTATTAAATTTAAATTAAGTAATTAATCATTAATTAGTTATTAAATTAGTTATTAAATTTAAATTTAAATTTAATTAGTTAATTATTAATTATTAATTAAATAAATATTATTTATTTATTAAATTAAATTAATTTCTTTATTTATTAAAAATAATTTTATTTTAATAAAATTTATAAATAAAATAATTTATTTAATATGATACAACAAAAATAGATAAAGCGTTTAAATTGAAAAAAATATTTACAACAGTAAAAAAAAGAGTGAAAACACATTTTTTTTGTGTATGTTTTTTCGTTTAGGTTTTAATTTTTTAAAACAAAAAATATATAAATAGATAAACAAATACGTTTTTGTTATCAGTTTATAGAATTTTGAAAACATAAATGAAAAAACAGAAAACAAAACGTTACCAAACAGGGGGTTAAGAAAACATCTTTTTCATGTATTCCTAATTTTTCAAAATTTAAATAATAGCTTTTATTTTTTGAAAAACTAAAAGTTGAAAACTTTTGTCAAATGAGCTTTCATGTTGAGTTTTCAAAAAAAAAAAAAAAGAATAAAAACAAAAAAAGAAATTGAAAACAAAATGGTTGCCGAACGGGCCATTAATGTTCCAGTAGCTCAAATTTAAATTTATAAAGAAAATCTACATGAAAAATTATAAAAATAAAATTCACTAATAAAAATAAACTAACATATCCATACAGTATTTAATAAATGTATAATTATCACATTTTAAAAAATTTTAATTTAAAAACTTTTATGTAAAAAGTATTCAAAAAGGATATGAAAGAGTGAGCGAATATGTTTTCATATAAAATGACAAAAAAAATAATCAAAATGGACAGAAAAATAAAAAATAATCCTGGCCATTAAACAAATCCAACAGTTTAAAATATCTTCAATTCAAAATTTTAAGTTTCTTTAAAATATAAAGAGTGTAAAGTATATGTATTTAAATTTTTACTTTCTAATAAATTTTTAAAAAAATTAAAATTTAATAATTTAAAAAAAATTATTTATTACAATAATATCACATTTTTTAAAATATTGATTCAAAAATTTTATATATAAAAATTATTCAGAAAATTATCAGAATAGTGAGAGCTTATGTTTTTATATTAAATGACCGAAAAAACATTAACAGTGGATAGAAAAAAGTAATCTTGATTATTGAATAATTCTAATGCTTTTTTATAATTAATAAATCTAACTGTTAAAAATATATAAATATCAAATTATGAAATATCTTGATATATATAGATACCCTAAGATCGTAAAGGCAAGTGAAAACCACGTAACTATCCCTTGAGTTCTAACAATTCCCCTAAACTTCCAAACCATAATCAACATGAAATTTTGGGTTTTTAATTTTATAATTCTCTTCTATTCCAGAAAAAAGAAAGAATTATTTTGGAGACTTGCTGTGTACTAACTTCACAGGTGATTCTGGTGGCACAAGCCATTTTGACTTGTGAGCATGTATGTTTCATTTTACTTTTTAAATGCAAAATTCTTATTGGATTTCGATTCTCGAGTACACAATTTATGCTTAAAGAATTTAACAAAAGGAAATTACCATTTTTCTTTCTAATTATTTGAGTTCTTTTTTCTTTTATATGGTGTGAGTATATTTACTCATCTATCAAAAAAAAAATATATCTACATATATAAAATAAATAAAATAAAACATTAGATTTACCCTTTTCTTTTTTATCCATAATATTTATGTTAGCAACCATACTCATAATTGTTAAAATTGTATGATTTACTATTTGAATCTTGCAATTCAAATTGATATATTATATAATTGATTCAAATCTTTCTTCTAAATCAAATAAAAAAATGAATTATGGAACAAATCTATATAATTCTCCGAGAATTTTGCGATTCTTGTTATTCATAGACTTAATAGTTCATAAGAGCTTGAAACCGTCTGTAAAATATTTATAAATCCCAAGTTTAGTGAAAAATTGGTGAGTTATTGAAATACTACATTTTCCTAAGATTTTGTAAGGGATTGAAACATTACGTTATAATTTTTTGTTTCACATTTTAACAAACATTAATAAGACGTAAGGTGATCTTTTAGTAGACAACATATATGTTTTTAATAATGAATATTTTATAGGGTGGGGCATTTCTCCATTAACTTTCCCTACTCCATAATAACTTTAATAAACAAGAATAATATTAAGTGGGAAAAAAACTAATAAAATAGTACATTTATTATTTTCCTATTTTATATTACTTTTTTCTTGAAGTCAATTAATAGAGACAAATCACATTGGTATTCAAATTTATATTTTTAGTCACCAGGCTAACATCTCTAAATTTTAAACGCGTAATTATATTTAAATTAATAATTTTTTAAGTACCATGTATTTTAGTATATAAACATTATATTTTCTATCTTTCCTAATACTAAATTTTACGATTTATAATAATTCTCATATTTATTCTTCTTATACTTGGATCAAAATTCAATTATGGGATCGTTTGCATCTCTAAAATTTTAAAATTTTTTTAAAAAATTTCAAAAGTTTTCAAATTCTTCCAATCAAATTTTATTACTTGTTACTTTTATATTACATCACATCAACACCAACTTTTGATTTTTAAAAATTCCAAACACTCGTTGTATTTCTATACTTCATTATTATGTACTAATGTGATCTGTATTCGTGAGTATGCAAATTTGGACAGAACATGATCGTTTTAGGGGTAATGAAGGGTACATTTTACTAGAATAATTATCACTTTCATTACATCAATTTGGTCGATTTAACAATTATGAACTGCCTATATGAATCTCGATTTAACAATTATGAACTCCTTGTATATATATTTCGTGGTTAACTGCACTACTTGACCGCTTTTAGGTCATCACTCTCACTTAACCATAGTTTGCCACTTGATTGTTGTGGGTTCCTAAATTCTTGGGAAGCTTGAGGTCCAATGGTCCATTGTGTAATGTTCTTGGCCAAGTGATTAAAGAAAACCATGGCCTTCTTTGCAGATTTATCATAAAAATCTCTATTGCTCATAGTAGATACGAGCTGTTTTATTTCAGGCATCAATGCATTATAAAAGAGACTATAAAGTCTCCATAGAGGGAATCTATGGTGAGGGCATATAGCTATAAGTTCCTTAAATCTTTCCCATACTTGACTAAAGGTCTCGTGGGACATGGAAGAAAAGTTTATGAGCTTGTTTTGCAAAGCTACAGTCCTTTGAGCTAGAAAGTATTTCTTAAGGAAGGTAGCTTGCATTTCACCCCAGTTTCCATATTTTACATGAAATAAAGACAAGAAGGTTTGATATTGAAGTCCTTACTTTCTCCTCGAATACTATGTCAACGTGTTCAAGGTTGTACCACAAATAAAGCTTGAATTAGATAAATTGAGATTATGGTTGGATTACATTGAGCTTTAGTTTATATAGGTAGCGTTTGGAGTGGTAAAAAACAAGAAAAAATGTGATTTGAAATAACTTTTAGTGTTTCGTGTTTTTAACCCAATCCACGTTTTTTAGAGGTATAGTGTAATTTTTGGACTTTTGTGATAAAAAGTTGGAGAGAGAAATCGTGGGAACAATTTTTTCAATTTATTGCCACGGATTTATGTTAGAATTTTGTTGAAAGTTGTTGAACTTTTTGACTTTTGCGTAAAAAAATTGGAGAGAAAGAATGGTTTTTTCGATCCGTTTTCATAGATTTATATTAGATTTGTTGAAAAGTTATTGGAATTTGTGAAAAAGTTATTAGGCTTATAAAAAAGTAGTGAGGTTTATAAAAATTTGTTAGGATATGTAGATATATATATATAGAAATTTGTAGAGATTTCACAAAATACAAGGTGGGAAAAATTTGTTAGAGTTTTTGAAAAGTTCGGAGGTTTTCAGATATTTTTGTTGGTTTTAGCAAACCAAATGCTATCATAGTCTTTTTATCCTTTAGGTTTTCTTTAAGAGTGTGTTTGGTATGGGACTAAAAAAAGATAAATGTTACCTCTATAATTTTTAACTTTCTTTTAATTATATTTGGTCCACTTTATAAGGAAATATATAAAGATTTTTCACTCTTAAGGACTTAAATGTTAAAATTTGACCGTCTGGGTTGAAAAGGTGAAAATTTGTTGGAGCAAGATGAGGCAAGAGTAGTTAAAAGAGATTCTATTAAGTGATGAACTCTCTCTCAAGAAATGATTGTACTGCCCTTTAACTTATTTTCAGCCCAAATTCATATTCTAGGCTTCCTAGAAAGTTAAGAAATATTTCTAAACGAGTTTTTTATCAATAAAGAAAATTTTGGATTGATATGAAATTGACCTAATAAATTACTATTTTACTCTTAGGTTTATTTTTGGCCCATATTCGTATTTTGAACTTCCCAAAAATCTTAGAAATATTTGTCCACAAATTTTTTTTATCAACAATGTAAATTTCAACTCAATCCTAGCTTAGAGCCAAAAAGTGATAGCTTTACCCCTAAGCTCATTTTCGACCTATATTCACATTATTGTCACCCCAAAAAAGTAGAAAATATTCCTTCACATGTTTCTTACCAATTAAGTAGATTTTGGCCTGATTCAAACTTGAGCTGAAAAGTTACAAGTTTACCTTTGGCTCCACTTTCGGCCGACGTTTGCATTATAGGCCTCCAAAAACAGTTAAAAATATTCCTTAACATATTTCTTATTGTTTATGTGAATTTCAGCTATATTCGAATCCGAGCAAAAAAAATGACCGTTTAAATGCCAAATTCACATTCTAGTGTCGCTTAAGAGTGAGAAATATTTCTTGACAAGATCTTTATGAAGCAAATTTTGGCCCTATATAAAGTTGGTAAGAAAACGATTGTTTTGCTTCTAGACATGTTTTTTTGCCTAGATTCACATTCTAGGCTTCCAAAAGCCTAGAAAAGTATTTCTCGCCATATTTCTTATCAACTAAGCAACTTTCGAACCAATGTAATTTTGAGTTAAAAAAAATGGCTTTTTACCTTAGGCCCGTATTTGGTCAGAATATGCATTCCAGATTTACTGAAAAGTTGGGAAAAAATTTATTGACATATTTTCTATCATCTGAGCAAATTTGGCCCAGTCTTAAATCGGACAAAAAATGATCATTTTATCCCCACTCGTTTTGGATTTAAATTTACATTTTGCGCTTACAAAAGACTGAGAAATATATTTCAATATGTTTCTTATTAGTTAAAATTTTTTTTGTCCTATTAAAACTTAGGCAAAGAATTACCGCTCCCCTCTAAGTTTGATTTTTTACCTAGATTTGCATCTTAAAAGTTTATTAATAAACATTTATAATAGCTAACAAAAATAATAATAAGTTTCGTGTGTGGAAATCATTGCTTTAAATTTTGTTGCATTAGCTTTCTAGTGTTTAAGTTAATTTACCTCCATGTTTTTACAATTGACAGGCCAAATTGCCTATAATTGCATTCCCCTCAACAGCAGAATTGGTTCCTGAGCCTCTTGGTCTTGTTCTCATTATCTCATCTTGGAATTTCCCCTTTGGTAAGACAATGATGCCTCTCTCTCTCTCAAAATGGTCGTAAGTTGTATATTATTCCCACTCGTTTCTAGACATTATGGCTATATATATATACACACACAAGGGCAGACCCAGAATATTTGTCTAAGGGGCAGAATCAGTGGTGCATCCATTATCTAAAGCTTGAGAGTAAGATTGAAAAATTATATAAAAGGGGGCAATTAGGACGTTTGAAAAAAATGGGGTGGAGCGGGGGAAGACTTTATAAATTAAAAGGAATAATCAAAACTTTTACTAATATTACACTAGACTATTAAAGATTTTTTGAAATTATCTGTCACTGCAAGTAGGTTAATAAGACTCAAGTTCAATGGCAAGTGGAATTATTTAGTAGCGGTTTAATGAAATGTTTGTGGAAAGAATATGATATGCTTAACAAATCAAGAAGACAGAAGTACCAATTCCATAATGAAACCATCTTCATCCTAGTATTATGATTTAGTATTGCTAAAATTTGTCAAATTCATTATGTTGAAGAATGTTCGAAAAAAAATAAATTAGAAAAATCTAGATTAACTTAAAATATGCAGACACATACTTTCCTCTAAAGATATATATGACTTTGAATATTATCAAGCATAATTTATATTTTCATCTAAAACATTAAGAGAAATATTTTCATCTAAAAATTAAGAGGAGACGTGTCACCCTCTTTTGGGTTTGCCCATATATATAATGTACGTATGTACGTTCCAATGATTGTTAGTTCTAATCTCCTTATGGCAATTAGAGACTTTAGGACTCTGGATATTAATCGAGATACGTGCAAGATGGTTCAAACATCCTGTTGTCCCAAATAGCAACACTAGAGGGGGTGAATAGGGTTGCTTAAAAAAATTTTTAAATAAAAATTTCAACCTTTAAAGCAAATATATCAAGATGAAAAAGATAATAATTTAAATGGAATGCACTTAAAAAAATATTAAATATTTGTGGATGAAAAGTGAGTGCTAGTGTTTGCAATAAATATAAAG
>QLOD02000016.1:8760772-8771553 GCA_003260245.2 Sideroxylon spinosum | reverse complement strand
TAGTTATATAATTAGATTAACCATATTTTATTATTTATTTTCCTTTCATTTTTTTTCTTCTCTCACTAATTTTTTTTTCTCTAAATACAACTTTAATAAATTTATATTCTTTCTTTATATTACCTGTGTTTATATGGATGTCATTTACTAGTATAATATCATATATAATACGTTTTACCTTAAAATCACATTTTTTTTTTCCCTCTATCCAATCCAATGACCTCTACTATGCTACCAGTTATATCAGCAGAAGTATTTTTAGTATATTAGGAATTGAAAAGTGCTTAAATCAATGATTTTGATTTAATTAAAATAAATTTGATTGAATTAATAAAATGTTTAACTCTGTTAATAACTTTTGATTAAATTAACAGTGTTGCTTTATGCTCTATAACCTTTAACCTCCTCTGAAGTGCTTATTTTAATAAAATTAAGATGGTTGAAATAAGCATTTCTAACCTAAAACATTAATTGGATATAATATTTATTCCTTTTTTACTAGGTTTGATTTTGGTAGCTGGTTGTTGATTGCATATTTTCTTAAAATGCAAATTGGTGGTAAATCAACAATTACATATCTCACTTTTGAGAGTTAAATTTCGTCACAATTAAGGGCCTGTTTGGCGTAATAAATTTTATTGAAACCAAATTCTCTGTTGTACTTCAATATTTTCTTACCATCTCAAATTTAAAAAAAAAAATTCAATATCTTTTAAAAAAAATTACATAACTAAAATTCCGTTAATCGAATGGGTAAAATTTTTTTGAAATGTCAACACGAATTTCTAAACTATCAAATGATACCCACTTTACCTATTTTTTGTATACCATTCCCACGGAAAGCATCAAAGCATTCTGACGATTTCCCTGCTGCTTCATTCCGTCCAAACAGCTGATGCAAAAGTTAAAAAATTTTAACGTAGAACCGTTTCGACGGTTTCTCTCTCCAAAAAGTTAATACAAAAGTCAATAAATTTCACTTATTCATCTCTGAAATATTTGATTTGGTGGCTGCGCATCAAACGCTAAAAAATTTATCAAATCATATTTTTTTACCATTTTTTATTGTTTTTCGTGGTACTAAACGAGCCCCAAGAGTGGTCTGAAAAAGTAAGATATTGGATTGCTTTTTTACCAGTAAATTCGATGACATTCCTGACTGGTATGTTAGATTTCATCAGTATCTGGTCACAAAATCATATCCTTTGGGATTTCAATTCCTTCACTAATCTGAAATATCCCATTGCCTGGGTTTATTGAGGATAATGTTCATTAAGAGACCGTTTGTCACTTCAAAAATTAAAAAGAGATAAGTTGGATTTTAACTTTTGGATAATGTTTTAAAAGTCGAACCGTTTATCGAATTAATGGTTCAACCATCGATTCAACTGGAATCAAATTAGAGTGGCCGTGATATCATAAATAAATTTAAATATATAAATAAAATACCAAAATATGTTAGAATTATATAATAATTTTAAAAATTTATATTTTTCTACTTCATTTTGTTTTACTAGTAAAATATGTTAACAAAATGTGTCTTAAAATAAAATCACTCAAAACTAACATAGTACATAAGCAAAACCAAGCAAAAATAAAGAATAATAAGCATTAATAGTTTAGTGAAAGAATAATATTTTGCCCCAATATAAATTCGGGTTCAATTATAAGCTAGTATATATTAGTTTCTTATTTTTTACCATTCAAAAATAAAATAAAAAAGCCAATTCACAAAAATCGGCGCCGATTCACCGATTCAACCACTGAGTTATTGGTTTTTCAACTATTCAAAATTCAAACATGTTTAATCAGTTAATCAGACTATTTTTTGAACCAGTCGACGGTTCAATTGGTTGAATTAACTGGTTAAGTCCAGTTTTTAAAACATTACTTTTGAATGTTTGATTGGTACAATTCAAAAATTTTGATTAGAACTGGTTACACATAATTGAAAAAGTTGACAAAAATTAATGAAAATTAATAAATTTTGGAGTTTCATGATAAACACACAAAAAAAATGAAAAAGAAAAAAAATTGACAAAAATTAATAAAAGTGACAAAATTAACAAAAATTTGTTGAAAATTTTTGGCAACCAAATGCCCCCTAAGACTTAATTAGTTTTACTTTTGGCAACCAAATGCCCCCTAAGACTTAATTAGTTTTACTCTTATCTATTTAAAAATTTCACTACATCCTAAACTTTTACACTACCATTTCTTTTATTTTTTCTCATATTCATCCAAAAAGTTATATTCTTACCTTTTTTTTATTATAGATTTTGAGCATGCCAATTCAAAATCAACCAAAAATACACCAATGTTTACTAACTTTTTGTACTTTGGAGTTCCAATCAATTTCGAATAATTTTAAAAGTTTCAACTTTTTTAAACTCAAAAAAATTTCAATGTTTTCAAAAAATTTATTAAAATCTGTTGGAACAAATTATTATGACGCTTTATAATTACCAAATTTTTTGAAAAGTTGGACTGACATCTGACCCAAAAATTTCATAAAATTTCAAAAATTGTCAAGCCTCCACATCAAAATTTTACTACATGCCCCTTTATATAATTTTTAACAACTTTATATGAAATCAAATACAAGCATCCAAACATCATTTTAAAACAACTTTTTATATCCCAAATTCTAAAAAAATTTACTTTGGCTCGTTTGTTTTATTTTTATTTTCACACTTTAAATGACCTTTTTATTCCAATCAAATTTCATCATATATCACTTTTATATAGAATATTTATATTCTTATTGTATTTTTTTTTTTTTGGTCATTCAAACACTACCTTAGCTAGGTGTATCACAATCATTCCCTTTAAATACCTCTGAAATTCAGAAGAAAAAAAAAAGTATAAGAGTTCATCTCCCCCCACCGTTCTATCTCATCAACTTCAAAACCAATTCCTTGGAAATGGCTTCTAAATCTCCATCCTCTCTAGGGTTAAAAGTGACACACCACATGCCAAGACTAGTTGTGCCGGCAAAGTCCACGCCACGTGAACTCAAGCATCTCTTGGACATTGACGACCAAGGAATTTTACGACATCAGATTCCGGTGATAATGCTCTACAAGAACAGTCCTTCCATAGAAGGAAAAGACCCTGCCATAGCCATTAGAGAAGCACTGTCCAAAGCACTTGTGTTTTACTACCCATTTGCAGGCAGGCTTTTGCAAGGGCCCAATCGAAAACTTATGGTGGATTGCACTGGCGAAGGGGTGTTGTTTAGAGAAGCCGACGCTGACTTCACGCTTGACGAGAGTAGGGATGAAATGCTCCCCTGGTGCCCTTACTTGGAGGAGCTTCTTCATGATGTTCCCGGCTCCGATGGAATCCTTGGTTGCCCTGTCCTGCTAATCCAGGTAAAGCCTTTGCTTGGAGGTTTTGTTACGTTCTACTGAAAAAAAAAAAAAAAAAAAAAAAAAACAGTTGAGTTTGAACATAAAAAGATAAAAATAGATTTAATAAACTAATTTTCAAGAATATGTAAATATAAAAAAAAAAGGGTAAATAAAAGTACTACCAAACGAGTAAAAATATTATCAAACGAGTCTTACATAGCTTAGTCTAAATATTTGTACTCGGTTTATTAAAAGAAGCTGTCGCTATTTGCACCCCTAATTTTTCCCTACACAATCCAATTTGATTTTTTTTAGTAGGTAGTCACTATTGTTTGATGTTTTTAGCAAATTCTTGTTGAAATTTTATATAATTTTCAATAAGTTTCTATCAAAGTATTATAACTTTTTTGTTTGATTGATGTGAATTGACGGACAAAGAAGTCATTTTGTATTAGATCATTTTTGTCTTAATATGAGAAAATTTTAATTGGATTGCGAAAAGAAAAAAATAAGTTTGTGAATGACAACACCCTTAGAGATGTAAACGATTTATTAAAAGAGAGTGTCACTATTCGTAACCCTAATTTTTTTCCACGCAACTCAATTTGATTTTTTTAGTAAGTAATCACTTTTGTTTGATGTTTTTAGCAAATTCTAGTTGAAATTTTATATAATTTTTAATAGGTTTCTATTAAAGTATTATAACTTTTTTGTTTGATTGCTGTGAATTGATGGACAAAGAGGTCATTTTGTATTAGATCATTTTTGTCCTAATATGAGAAATTTTTAATTGGATTGCGCAAGGAAAAAATAAGTTTGCGAATGACAACACCCTTAGGGATGTAAACGAGTAGGGTACTTGCCAAATTATCTAATCATATCACCAAACCTGTTTATTTTTTACTTACTATTATCGTCCCAAACCTGTTTTATTTTTTGGCAAGAATCCTTAATCTATCTCGTTCCAAACTTGCGAAACCCGTTTTTATTCAATCGGTCAAATTATCTTTAAAATATCCAATTTGAAATAAAAATAAAAAAATAGTAAATAACAAAAATGTTAAATTATTAATTGAACAACTTCATTGGTTAAAGGAACTCCAACTTGTTGTTTTTTTTTTAAACGTAAAAAAAATATACTATAAATAGTAGAAATAAATGTACAACATACATAGGGGACATACCCGTTGAAAGAATACGATAGGAATCATAATTCATAAAAAATTTTCAAACCCCACGATTACGTTTGTTTCAGAGTATAAAAGAATAGGGGATAGATAATACTGTGGGATTAGTAATAATGTGATATAAGAAATGGAGGATGAATAATACCATAATATGATACGGGATAAGTAATACTATGTTTGGTATATATAAAAGATAATGGTATAAATAATGAGATAAGTGCATGAAATGACTTTATTACCCTTACAATAAAATTAATATTATCCATTATAGTTTTATACTATCGTTATGTCAATGCTATTTTCACATTTAATGTATAGTTATTAAAATAATATTACAAATAGTATAGATTAGTTTTATTATTATCATTATCATATATATATTTTTAAAATAATATTATAGATTAGTTTTTATTATTATCAATATCATATATATAATTTTAACATAACATTATAGTATAATGTAATGTATAACATATTAATACACTAGGGGATGGCTCGTGCCATAAGCACGAGAATCAATATCAACCATTAGATTGGAAATATTCATCTCAACCATTAGATTGTATATATAAATGTCACATCAATGAGTTGTTTTATTATATAGATATTATAATATAATAAATTAATAATATGGGTGTTTTAATACATTAGTACATATATTAAACTAATATTATAAATAATGTAATAATATTAGTATTAATATATTAAACCGTATAGTAAAATAATATTATAATGTAATATATTAATACATATGGGTGTTATATTAAAATAACAATATAATATAATGTAATATACATTTTAATAAATAATATAACATAGAAGGGTGGGCAAAAAAGGTCATTTTGCCCTTATCCCATTGGATAGTGTGCATCATATCACCTTTTCTTTGGTATTACTTATACCTTATTTTTAGGGATATAAGCAGTTCGAAAATATTAACAATCCCCTCCCACTTTTTTCAATCAAACACGGGATTAGAGTGAGCCCCACGAATACATAGTCCAAACCCAAGCCATAATCCAGCAAATAAACGTAAGCAATATGAACAATCCATGATATATGAAAATAACACCCAACAAATCATAAATTGAACAAATCCAAAAGAACTATTCCACCAAAGTTAAGAATAACTACCAACAAAGTATCAAAAATCCAAACCATCAACCTGAGTTAGATAACTCAAATTGTTTTATGAAATTTTTTGAAAATCTAACAATTAAGAGATAATTGAGTATTTAAAGAAAATTGACCCCCGACTATAGTGTTGGAGAAAAGAGCAACGGCTGTCAACGATTGCAACAATACGATTACAAGCGATGAAAAATAAAACTGAAAAGGTTTTGATTCTCAGACTTAAGGATTGCAGCTACTAGTATACCACATTATATATTAAGGCAAAAATCAGTGAAATTTCATAAATCACATTACCTTAAGAATTTCAAAAATTTTATTTTAGCAATAAAATTATAAATATGTAAAAATATTTTATATTTTATATGATTTTATCAAATGAGTACTTAACAGGTATCAGTACCCTATAAGTATTGATACCCTACAGGTAAATCCCAAACTCACATAGGTATTAAATTACAATCCCAAACCCGTTCCAATCCCATAAAAGTATTTTCCAACAGTTTTTTATCGGGTTTGATCAAGTCAGGTACCCTCGTATACCCATCCCATTGACATCCCTAAATACCTTTAATTAATCAAACTCGTTTAATATTTATATATATAATTAAATAATATAAACTTATAATACATTAATCACAAATAATTGCATCATAATTTATTGACTTTTTTAATTATGGATGCATTTGGAGTAACAAAAAATAAGATAAAATAAGATAAAGTAAAGTGGGTTAGTAATTCGTATAGTGAGAAAAACATGAATAACTTTTAAAAATTTTCAAAATTTTTCACTTTTTTTCAAAGTTTTTTGTCATTCAAAACAAAACCTATGTTTGTAATTATGAGGTCATTTATAGCCCTAACCATCAACTTTTCAAACTCAAAAAAATTATAACTTTTTTTAAAAAAGTATCAAAACCATTAAAACAAATCATTATAATGCATTCTATCGAATTTTAACAGATATTCTAAAAAATTAGACTTGATATTTATATCACAAAGTTTCACAAAACTTAAAAAATTTTCAAAATTCTCCATTAAAATTTTGACATGTGTCACTTTTATATCTAATTAAATACAAATATCCAACCATCAATTTAAAACAACTTTTTGAAATTCAAATTTCAATAAATTTCAATTTTTTTTGTTAAATTTTGGTTTTTCATTTATTTTTATTATTATTTTTTTCTACACTCCAAACGGCCTCCATGTATTGAACTAACATGCTCCATGATAGTTTTTAAATGTCTACTATATCTATTTAAGTTAGTAATTAAACATTTATATTATTTCTATGTTAGTAATTACATTTGAAATACACAGATGTAAATTATAATAAGTTTTGATTAATTCTTGTGACCAACCAAAACTTACTTGATTGTGATTACCAAAAAAGAAAAAACAAAAAAAATAGAAATTCTTAAAACACCGAAGATCACAAAGGGTTCCTTTACTAATGAACCAAGCCTAAACTGCTTTGGTCTTGCCTCGGCTCATTTGTAGCCGTAGAAAGATATATATTTAATTTCATCAATTTTGTTTTGTTAAAAAAAAAAATATTTATTTTTGGGTCAAATGCCAAAAGAATAAGTGTAATTACTTCTATATTAATTATTATATTTGAAATATATAAATTTGTCCTTCCCGAACTCAGGCATTTAAATCATTTCTTGTGAGGGCGCAGGTGACCCGTTTCAGCTGCGGTGGATTCAGCTTTGCGCCACGCCTAAACCACACAATATGTGACGCAACTGGGGCTGTCCAATTCCTCAACGCAATCGCTGAGTTCTCCCGAGGGACACAAAATGCACCTTCTGTGCTCCCCGTGTGGGAAAGAGAGCTTTTGACTGCAAGAAAACCTCCTCGCATTACGTTCGCATACAACGAATTCAATCAAACGCTAGACACCAAGGCATCATCAGCCGATGGCAACAGCAGCAGTTTAATTCACAAGTCTTTCTTCTCTGGTCCCCAGGCGATCAGAGCCCTTGGAAACCATCTCCCCCCACATCATCCCACAAGCTACTCCACATTTGATGTAATAACCGAGTGCCTCCTGCGATGTCGCACGAGATCGCTCGGGCTCGATCCAAACGAGAATGTGTGCGTTGCATGCGTGTTCAATGCGCGCGGCAAGCAGCGTGGCATGCTTGTACCTCAGGGATACTATGGCAATGTCGTAGCCTCTCCAGCGTCGGTATCCAACGCTGGAATGATTTGTACCAATCCGTTGGAATAAGCAGTAAGCAGCGGAGTTGATAAAGAAGACAAAGGACCAAATGTGTGGAGAGTATTTAAGGTCAGTGGCAGATTTTATGGTGATCAAGGGACGGTCGTCTCTGAACATAATGCCGCAGAACTGTTTTGTTTCTGACACAAGGCATGTCGGGTTTCACGAAGTTGATTTTGGGTGGGGGAAGCCGGTGTATGGAGGAACTGTGAGGGTGGCACCTTCGATTTGCCTTGTTACGAGTAACAAAAACAGTGGAGGAGAAGATGGGATTGTGCTAGCGCTGTGTTTGGCACCACTGGCCATGGAAAGTTTTGAGCAAGAGCTAAAGGTCATGACTGAGGAGGAGGAGGACAAGGAAAATTCATATGATCGGAGGTCCCAAGCAATTGTATCCAAGCTTTAAATTTGCTGCATAACTGGCCTCCAGCGCAATCAACAATGAATAAGAACCAACCTTGTTCCATCTTATATCAAGATAGATCTTTCATAAAATGAAAAAGAGAAAAATAAAATAAAATCAAAATGTTAAATATTAGAGTTGAATGCCTATATATACATATATATATTCGACTACATACAGACAAGGGCCAACGAACAAAAAAGTGTAAAACCCTGAAGCATCACTTAGAAGTTCTAGTCAAGGGCAGCGACCTGAAGTAGCTCATTATCGAGTAGAAGATAGCAGAACCAATCAAGAGAGGAAAAGACGAGATAAAGAGGGCAGGAAGTGACACTAAATATCAACTTCATTCATTTTACTACTGTAAAGAATAATAGTCCGGATGGTCCTGGTCGAGGAGAATTTCAAAAAGGTCATGCACTAAAGACAGATGATGTAAGCTGGCTTTCAACCCTGGCCTGTTACAAACAGACCCAGACAGAGCATGAAGAAAATTTACCTTACTTCGACAATACTAACCTAAAAGGATTCCAACTTCCACAACATGATCTTGACTTTAGGTATGAAAACATTCCAAGTAAGAGAATCCTAATTGATTAACGCTACTACTCTAAAGTCATGCCTATCCAAGAAGATGTGGCTGAAGAGCGAAAATTTGAAACCAAAACTCTGCCCCTTAGATTCATCTGCCAATCAATTTGGTCACGGGTTTTGAGTGTCCTTCCATGTCCAAGCCACATCAATTATTTTGAATGTTGATTTTTGGGTGATCCGACTTGGTTACATCAAATGGAATAATTGAAAAAACTTGGTTGCATCAACCGGAGGCCATTCCCTTGACTTATCATCTAATGTTTCAATTCCCAATTCTTAAACGAGCAGTCATTGTTAAAGAATGACAGAAGAAGCAATCATTATTTATAAAATGACTCGAGAGGTTTCATTTCAGCTGAAGAGGCCATTTTATTAATGAACGTTGGAATTCTGAACCGAATATAATGCTACAAAAATTGTACTAATCCACATGTCTTTCTTCCATCAATCAGTACTACTTGAAGTAATGAAAAATTTTCATCTATTTGTTTGAAGAGAAATGCGGAAGGAAAGAAAAAAGAAAAAAAAGGATCTCCCTTGGGGATGAAATCCCCCCCCCCCGGGGGTCACACCTTTCACAGAAAAGAAAAAGTTGAATTGATGTATATATTGGATCCATCGGGACTGACGGGGCTCGAACCCGCTGCTTCGGCCTTGACAGGTCGGTGCTCTAACCAATTGAACTACAATCACCAAATATATAACATTGACTAAGGAGGCCACTATTGAAATTATTGGCTAAAGTATTCGGCAAAACAATCAACACTTAAAACAATATTGTTCAACTAATGAAGCATTCTCTAAATTTGGTGCTTAGCTCTGCCAGACGTTCATTTCCCTGATAATTGGTGCTCAGCCTACTAACACTCAGTTTCCATGATGCTTGATTCCCAGCCATTCTACATTTCGTGTCCATGATAGATTTGTGCTCAAAACCACTAGCATTCAGTTTCTACGATGATTAGTGCTGAACGTGCTAGCTTAATTGGTGTTCTGCACTCCTCCAACACTTTACTCCCCTAATGATTGTTTTGGGGCCCTATTTAGGTTTCATGAAAATTGTTATTCGTTGATCACAAGGGGCCAACCTTACCTTCAACTCAAAAACAGAATACGACAGAAGCACCTGCTGCATGTGCTAGTGTGTGCTGCAGTTTGTCAACACCTACCTTCTCTTACGATCGACACTATGTAAGCACTCTTGAACCGTAAGAGTGGTACAAGACAACCAAAATTTAGAAGGAAATGGACAGAAATCAGTGCTGGAAGAATACAAAGCAAGATGTAAGAAACCAAAAGAAAGATAGCAGACCACATAAGAGAATATGGCGAAAATGGCCTACCACCCAAGAGAAATAAATAGTTGCCCTTGTTAAACAAGTGACTGATCTTCAGAAAAAGCTAGCTTGTTGATAGGCAACTTTGAGTTGTCCAGTCAAGCTCAATGTCTACGGGCATTGAGGGAGTTATTTTTGCCAACACAGTCTCAAGTCCAACCTAACTCGGAAGCGCATACCAAAAGACCAAGTGGCCAGAACGCCGACTAGTCCGACTAATTGGAACTACCAAAATATCCCCAACTCCTAAAACCAAAAGAAACATGAATAAAAACTCATAAAACCAAAAGAAAATTTTCCAATGACAAGATACAAAAGCGCCCTTGGTATATGTTGTATATGTCTCGGAGAGAATATAAACCAAACCAAATCAAACTAAGCCTTTTCCCACTAGGTGGGGTCGGCTATATGGAATTGACGACGCCAATCAAATCTGTTGTGAGCCATGTCCTCCGTTAGATTCATAGAAATAAGGTCATGTCTAATTGTTTCTTTCCAACTTCTCTTAGGTCTCCCTCTCCCTCTCCTACTCCTAACAATCTCCAT
>QLOD02000016.1:8430659-8447335 GCA_003260245.2 Sideroxylon spinosum | reverse complement strand
GCAAATTGTTAACATTTGTCACTCTTCTGCTATGGTACAATAACTTCCAATTCAAAAGTTACAAAAAAATATTAAAATTTATTAAAAATGTTAAAAATTACAAAAAAAATTTACCAAACATCTAAAAATTGTAAAAAAATTATTATTTATTTCATCAAACATATCAAAAATTTTAACTAATAGTTTTTGGCAAAAAAATTATTAAAGGGGCGTTTGGTGTAACAAAAAATAAGATAAAATGAGATAGTTTGTGAAATTCGTTATTTGTGTATTGAGATAAAAAAAAAAAAGTGAATTGTTTTTAGAGATTTTCAAGATTTTATTATATACTAAACAGACCCTAAAAATTATACGTGGAAACACCTCCCTTAATAAAGATCCGGAGACAAGAGAGGGAGCTGCTTCTTTAATTCATCCAATATCTTAAAAAAACCAAAACTTATTAAATATAAAGAATATTAAATAAAATAGAAAAAAGATAAATATAATATATAAAAAGATATAAAGAATATTAAATAAATATAATAAATAGATAAATTTGACACATAAACTAGTGATCATTAAATATAAAGATAAATCTACCTAATATGGAGTAAAGGTTGATGGAACTTTTTTCCTACGTGGTAGTATGAGAATGAGAGAGAGAGGGGCATTGGAGAGGGGTTAATGGAGGGAGGGGTGGTTGTTTTCGCCTATGGTTTTGTAGAAAGTGTCCGTGGAGAGAGAGGATGAAGTATTTTTGTCTGTGCATGTGTGTAAAATTTTTGAAATTTTGAAATTTAAAATTTTGAAATGATGATTGAATATTTGTATTTAATTTATAAAAATAAGATATGGTAAAATTTTAGTTGAGAATTTTAAGAACTTTTGGAGTTTTATGAAATTTTTGGTACAAATATTAATCTTTTGGCGGATTTTAAAAAAAAAAATTGGATTGATATTTGTATAAAAAATGAGAAAACTTTTGAATTTTTTAAGGTTTTTTGAGTTCAAATATCCCTTTTTTACATGCCAAATTATATTTTTGTACATTTGTAGAGTTTTTTTTCTTACGATTTCAATTTTAATGTATTTAATACTTAAATTGAAATACATACATTTTCACATTCTTTGAATTTACTGAAATTTTGTATTTGAAATATTTTGAATCGTTGAATTTGGCCAATTACTGAGATTTTTTTCTTTTTAATGTGTTTATTTTTATTTGGGGTTATTTTTATTTCCAACTAATTTGGGCAAATTTTTTAAAAAGTTGGACTAATATTTGTACCAAAAAATTTTATAAAATCGTAAAATTTTTCAAATTCTCAGCTAAAATTTTGTTATATTTCAATGAATTTTGAAAAAAATTTTAAAAGTTGGACTAATATTTGTACCAAAAAAAAAAAACTTTTAAAGTTTTCTTTAGAATTTTTTGAGTTTTTTTTAGTTTTAAACACTCAATTTTACACAAAATTATTTTTTTATGTCTTTTGAGAGTTTTATTTTTTTATTTTTTACTTATAATTTCAATTTTAATGTATTTAATACTGAAATTTTAAATACATATACTCTTAAAATCTTTGGATTTAGTAAAAATTTTGAATTTGAGTTATTTTTGATCGTTGAATTTACTCAATGGTCGAAATTATTGTTATTTTTCTTTCCATGTTGTTTTTCTGTCACTATCTTAGTATCTTTTAAATAGTGATTTTTACCTTTATAAGTTATTTTTATAGTTTTAAATTTTGAGTTATTTACACATGAAATTATATTTTTATACTTTTAGGCACATGTAATTTCTAGTATTAAATAAAATAAAAAAAATAAATATAATAAATAAAAGATATAAAGAATGTTAAATAAATAAAATCAAAAAAATATATTAAAAATAATTAAATAAATAAATTTAATTAATAAAATAAAAATAATAAGTAAATAAATTAATCAATAATTATTTATATATATGATTTTGGAGGTGGATAAGATTGTAATTTTACGGGGGAGGGAGAAAAAGTAATTTTCAGACAAACCCCGCGGAGGCCACACGCGTGTCCCTTTAGCTTTTAGATGTACTTCCACTTGAGGTGGGAATCAAAACTAATGTTTTTGTGAAAATGATTGAGAGAGAGAAAGAGAGAGAGAGACCATGCCTTTGTTATGGTTTCATAACCTTCATTCCTTTCTTATGGTTGAAAGAGAAAATACTGCTATGAGTGGCCAATCACGCCATCGATAAAAATCGCTAGCATTTTGGTGCGCGTGGATTCCATGTATGAAATGGGTTAATTTTGTTAACTGTAACTAATTACAGCACTCCTAAGAAATGAGTTCGTTCAATTGCCTTATGCTTTGTTTGGTTACATTTTAATTTTTAAATTTTTTTAGCTTTTTTTTGTTTTATATTAATTTTCCATCAAAATTTAAGTTTTTTAATTTTTAAACATACTAATCATATTTGAAAAAATAAATAAATAAATAAGAAATTCATGTCTATTAACAAAAGTTATTTGTTTGAGTAAAAAATTAACAAAAATTTTGATTCCTTCTTTTTTTGTTTTACAAATATCATTAACACGGCTAAAAACTATTTGTTCTAAAATAAAATAATCTTTGGTGAAAAAGCTATATAAGATGAAAAAAAAACCTTAAAAAATAGCTAATATAACCAAACAAAATCTCAATGCAATTTGCTTATTTTAGTGATATTTCGAATATAATTATTACACTACCAAAAAAATTATTAAAAAATTTGTAAAAAGATATAACAACTCGTGAATTTATTATTTTAAATAAAAAGAGAGTACCCATAAAAACGCACTTTGATTAAAAAAAATGACATTGACACATAATTCTATTAACTATTTTGATAAATTTTTTAGTAAAAATATTTTTTTATCTCTAAATTATCTAAGAAATGTTGAAGCTCAATGACAGATTAGAGAGAGAGAGAGAGAGAGAGAAAGAGAGAGAGAGAAGAAGCAGGAGGAAATGATTATAATATATAGAGTTCTTATGTTGTTGAAAGTGGAAGAAAAATGATAGTTGGTATCATAGCTTGTAGAAAATCTTCCAAATTTCGTTCGTAGGCTTTCTTTTAGGGAGCATGCGCTCCTAACAATTGATTAGTAATTAGTTCTCATTCTCGCGTAAGCATGAGCATTAATCCAATTAGACGACCTTAGCTCACCACTGCCCTTTCAATCATAATTTGAGCTCATAGCTTGTTATATGGCTCGGTGAATACTAGTGCTCTCCTTTGGCCAACTCACGGTCGAGGGTTCGAGCTTCACTATATTCAAACCTTGATTTCTCAGCCACTTTCTCCATTTTAGGACGAGAAGATTTTAAAGTTGAAATATAATTTTAAAAATTAAAATTATATTTTTAACTTTTGTATTTTTATAAAAGCTCATTTAATAAATAAAAATAAATATTTTAATCTTAACTGTTAGATCAACTTTTGTACAAATCCAATCTTTCTATTCTTACAGTAGGCTAATTTACCAGCACTTTTAGGCCAATCATTTTTTTCTCTCAAATTTCCACCTTGATCACTTGCACCGTGTTTGGTTTGGAGATAAGAGATATGGAAAAAGAGAGAAGAAAAAGATGAAGGACATACAACTTATTTTCTCTGCATTTTTCTCGTCATTTTGTGCTCTTATTTCATTTGAGTTCAGGGTTAGCTGGGTGCTTACATGTTTGAAAATATGTGGATCAAACTATTACTCAAAAGTGAGCTGGGGTTTCTCAATGTCCCATGCCTCATCCAGTGATTTAAATTGAAGTTTGAAGTGATTAACGGAATACAATATGTTAATATATTATGATATTGTTTGATTTAAAATATGTAGGTGAAATTTGGTTTGATTTTTTGTTTTTTGTTTTTTGTTTTCGCTTTATGTATTAAAAGTCCTAAAATAAGAAAGTAGAAAGTATTTTATTTGCCTTGTTTTGGATTAAAAATACTCAAAACGATTTTGTATCATTTTTCATTTCATGTGTAAATTCATTTTCTGTTTTTGAAAACACAAGTAACTAAATACATTTGAATTATTTTCCTCGCTTTCAAAAGTATAAAATAGAAAATGGGTTCAAAATAGAAAATAAAAAATAAAAACAAAAAGCAGAAACGAAAAAACAAACCAAATAAAGCCATAATAATTTTTATTAAATGCAATATTGTATAACATTATTACGTCATACATGTTTAATGAATAATTTCTTAAATTTAACCCCCGGGGGATGTGGGTTATTTAATTGAGATGGAAAAAAGAGTCGTCTCCCAAAACCTATTTAGTAAAAGAAAATGAAAATTAAATCAATATCTAATTTGATCACCATAAAAAATATTAAAATTTAGAATAAAAATTAGTTTTTTTTTTTTTTTAGATAACCTAGGATGTATAGGCTAAATTTTTATATCTTGACTAATCTTTGGAGGTCTTGAAATTAACGATCAAGTGAAACTCCAGTGATCCTGAGAAAACTTAAACTAGTAACTATTGTGGAGCAAATCCAAATTTTTAACAATTGAGCCAATTTGTGTATTTTGACTAATCCCTAAAGGTCTTGAAAATAACGATCGGGAATTCCTGGAGGTCTTGAAACAATAACCGGATGAACCTCTAGTGATCATGAGGAGAATTAAACTAATGAGTACTGAAAAGTAAATCTAATTTTTTTATCAATTAAGCTACCCCTCATGGTTAGAATAGAAATTAGTTTGTTTCTTTAAAAATGAGGAAGTGGCATAATTTTCAGTAACTTATTAAGTTTCATTAATTCCACTTTTCTATAAAATCTGACCATATTAATAGGCTTCAACTTCAAGGGCGATATTTGCCAGCCAAATTAATTCCCGATACAATTCCATCCGTTCCAAGAGCATCAAAATCTCCATTTTTCAGTACCAAATTCCATCAGGTTCCCAAGTGGATTGGGCATTCTCATTCCCAAACTGGGCTACATCGTTTGGCCCATGGGCCACTTTGGAGTTACTTTTACAAGTTTAGTTGGGCCTCTTGCAGTTCATTATGCAAGTTACGTTGGGCTTCTGTGTTCATTTTACATGTGAACTCAAGTTCGCGTCTTCCATGCAGAAGAAGAACCCCGGTACCGAGAAAAGAGAAGAGATCAGAATTTCAGAATCGGATCGAAGAAGAAGAAATCTGTAAATCAGCTGAATCGAGTGAATTCTGTATTTACATATATATATATATACATACATATAAAATGGGGACGGCGACGGCTCTAGCGCCGGGACTGTCGAGGAAGCTGAAGAAGGTTCTGGAGACACGGACGGACACTGCAGATCTGCTGGCATCGCTCAACACTCTCTCCACCTTTTACACCGATAACAATCCTCACGCCCGCCGCAACCTCCGATCCACCATCGAGAAGCGTTCTCTCTCCATCAACCACGAGTTCCTTCTCGCCTCCGCTTCCGCCCAACAGGTTCCTCATCCCCAAATTCTTTCTCCTCACTGTTTGGAAATTTCTTTTCTCGCTCAATTAGGATCCGTTTGGTATTGTTTTGTAGGCTTTGGATCGGGTTGAGGAGGAGGTCAATGCGCTAGCAGAATGCTGCGACAAGTAAGTTGATCTTCCAGTTGTTGTTGTTCTCCCTCGAATTACAGTCACATTTCTTGTTTTGATTCATATAAAATTCGCATGTTAGGGTTGATAACCCGTATTATGTGTTTACTACCTTTTAATTGCTTTGTTACTTTCCCACCTATCCTTGTTGCAGCATTATATTATATTGTTTAGAATTATTTCCTGCCTCTAAACCAGTAAAAATGCACTTTCGTATCTTGAATGGTAAGTTGGGGTTGAATAGTTCCTTTGGTACCACAGGCATTTTGTTACGTCCTTACGAGTAGGATTCATCACATTCTCATCCAACTTTCTGGTATACAAGGAAGATTTACTCTCAAAACCACATTTTTTAATGTAAATTTGTATAATTGTAGGATTGCAAACGCTTTGAGCAGTTGTAATGCTACTACTGGAGATATAATCAGTACCACAGAAAGGCTCAATCAGGAACTTGATGTTACCACGCAAAGACAGGACATGGTCTCATGCTTCCTTCGTGATTATCAGCTTTCTAATGAAGAGGTATGGGTTTAATCCTTAGATATTATACTTTGCCAGTTTGCCTCTGTTTGGCATCGTGAAATAAACATGCATTATTTTTATTACCAGTATTCATTGCTAGTGGCTGTTTCCTGTATAGATAAATGCTCTGAGGGAGGAAGACCTGAATGAAAATTTTTTTAAGGCACTTTCTCATGTCCAAGAAATACATGCCAATTGCAAAGTATTGCTCCGTACTCATCATCAGGTAAACTATTTTTCTCTCATTTTTATCTTGCACATTACAGCAGCATGAAATTTGTTACAGATTTGCATAAAGGAATACAGAGATTGGTACCTATACTTGAATTCTTATTTGAGGCAGAGTTTTGTAATGATTTTATCTTGATGGTCATGTACTGTTATATGTACTTTTATTTTTTTTCCCAATAATGGCAGCAGCCAGATTTGTGGTGAAATTGGATGTGATAATTTTGATGTCATTATGAAAAGGATGCCTGATATGGGGCTGAAGTAAGATTGCTAGGCTTAGGATGTTTAGTGCTTGAATATCAAAAGGAGTAATGTATAATATGGACAGTGTACATTGCTAGTTAAGTGCTCTCTCTCTCTCTCTCTCTCTCTCTCCCCGTGGTGGAAATAACATAAATAAAATAAAAATATGAAAAAAAGATTTGAAAGTTTGTTGGATTTTTTTATTTTGAACTATTTTTATTTGCCTTACCTTTGTGACACACAAATTAATGTTTCTCATATAAAGCACAGATACGGACACGGGATACGATAATTTTGAAAAGATGAAGAAACAAACATGCTGGAGATACAAGAAAAATATATAATTTTATTTATGTATACGAAAAAACTACTACTTAATCATTTTTGTACTATAAATGCATTTATATTTTATTTATATCTATCTTAAAAGATTGTATTTACAATAAATTAGAAATTTTGGATCATAAAATTCCTAAAATAAAAAATAACCAGTACGGAATTAATGAATGTAATTCATATCTTTTCTATCTTATTTCTTTTTCAAAGTTATAATATGTTTCATATATGTGCAAGTTATAACTGATTATGTCTTTCGCTCAAGTGTCCGATGAGTGTGGGTATCCAACATGACACAATACTAGCATGTCACCTTCTTAGAAGTGACCTTCCTATCTTGATTAGATCAGTTTTTGAAAAGGTTTGTATATGATGGCCAATGGCATATGATTTGCTTTTGAGTTGGTTCCTTCGGGTAAGAAAATTTCTGAGGTGATAGGCGACAATTGCAACATGGATTTATGACAAGGAACCTCCTATGATCAAGCCACTTTGTGCCCGCCTTTAGAGAGCAAAACTTGGATTATGAATCCCCCGCAAGACCAATGGACCAGGTAAAACCAAGCATACACATATTTAGGCGCCCCTAAAGGGGATATACATCCAGTGGGACTCGAACTTAAGACTAATTGTGCCTTCATTTCACTTGTCACTTATCTTTGCCACCACTCGAGCTACATCTTGGGGTTTGCAATGCGGAGTTATTCATTTATGAAGATTTCTTAGTGGCATCTTTAGGGGTTTTAATTTTCTATACATTATGTTATTCTATATTGAAATGATTTACTCTTTACTTGGAACAATTTTGTCTCTGTGTATCATGTCATGAAGGATCTTGACACACATATAAGGACTTGGTAGTTCATTATTCACCTAAGATTATGATATTATGTAAATGTGAACCTTTCTTTCAATAAAAATCTGCCCATTCATTGTTCACTTGAGGATTGGCATGCTTTCACATAAATTGAAAACGTTTTGAAAAAATGGAATTGGTTCTCTTGGTTTCACATTTATGCATGAATTTGGATGCCTACTTTCTACAAACACTTATTTCACCTTACTTAGATTCATATTCGTAATAATATTTAAACTTAACTGAGATTCTCAATAAATGAAGCACTTCACTTTCTATTGGTGGTTTTTTACTTTTATTGTTGGTCTTTATTTCTTTGTTTTCCCTCTCTAAATTGCAAAAATTTAACACATGGAATTCACCCAAGGACCCTTCTCAGCGTGCAGGTTTGGAGCTTATGGATATGATGGCTGTATACCAAGAAGGAGCCTATGAGCGACTCTGCAGGTGAAGCTTCCGTAGATGAACAGAATCTAATTGTTATTTTCATTTCTTTTTAAACTAATTGTCATTTTCATTTCTTTCTGTTGGTATTCAATATTTATCTTGCTAATGTGCTGTCCAAAAATGATGCTCTAAATTAGTACTGGTGTACAAATCAAATTTGAGGTCACAAAACAGCTGTTGACTGCTAGTTTGAGCTGGAAGTTTGATGGCGTTCTACATGAGTTTTTAGTTCACTCATCAAACCAAAAAAGGAAATTTTTAGCCCTTGCAACATATTAAGGCTACGTTTGGAGTGATAAAAAAGCTCTTAAAATCGTTGAAAAATACTAAAAATCTCTAAAATTCACTTTTTTATCTTACTGCACGAATTACAAACACGCAATTTTTATTAAATTTTATCACTTTTTATCATTCCAAATGCCCCCTTTGTGAATACTTGGGCCTTCTAAAGTAAGCCATGGGGACTTCCCGTTCCCATATATTTTCCAAGTTATAAATGTGAAATGGGTCACTTGTCCATGTTTTCTTATATGTATTTTTTTACTACATAAAAATTAGACATGCTCATAAATAGTGTTTTTGCTCATTGTTGTGTTTAGGAATTGCAACAGAGCTTGGGGCCCTTTTCCCAATCCCACCTCACTAGGTAATTCCTCCTCCCCCATGTAGGTTAATCCCATCGTTGCCCCGTCCAGCACTGTCCAACTCAATGTCAATGATATTTTACTATTTTTCTTGTAAACAGGATGCAACAAACAAAATATATACCAACCAGCTATTATCAAAAACGTAAAAAGTAAAAATATCAATATGCAGACAAAGTGAAAGACAAAGATTGCAACACAAAGTTTCGACTCCTCAAAGTATAAAAGGGAGAATATTAAAGGTATCTATGTAATTATAAACCTAGTGCAGCTACCTTAAACCCTATCTGGCTTTATTTTCTTTTCTTTGAACCTGCCCATAATCCGTTTATTAGTAACCCATACCCAGCCAATTAGGGTAGAATTGGATCAGCTTTCCAGCTTAGATCTCCCCATTGCCATCCCTAGTTGTCTTCTGACAGTGTTCATCTCCTAAGTTACTTAAAAGTTTTACCTTGTCATGCCGTTCCTGTCCTACAGATGTGATTTACTTGTTCTTTTGGCCCTATCCTAATGCAACACTTATTGCTAGTATTCATGGCCATTAGATGGGGCAGAATCATAGTCTATTTCAATTTTCAACCCAGGTTGGTTGGTTCTTCATCTTCAGAATAAGTGCTATGATGGAGGTTGTATAAATTTTGGCATCTGATATTTTTAGGGGACTAACATTGTTAATTTGATCAATAATATTGCTAGATGGAATGCCGCCTTATCTTACTAAAAAGTACATATTGCGATTTGGTTAGCATGTTTGATTATATTGTCTCTCCAAAGGTGATTACTTTGGCACATGCATATTGTCTTGCATGTGTGCTCAAAAAGGTTGTCCATGGGTTGGCAACTGAATAAGATTCCCAAGCTGAATTAACTGGCCATTTATATCTATCAAGAATGGTCTCCTTGGTTCAAGCACCATTAGTGTTTATTTTGCCTCATGGAGGTTTCGTTCAATGTAATGAAGGTGTGGCCTTACTTGAAGTTGTTTGGAATTCGGACATGCATTTACTTAATGCATAAAATAAGCATAATGTTATGGATAGCATTGATCAACTCTACAATCCTTCAATTCCTAGATTTTCAGTTTCCTAGAAGGACATGCATGAGTTTAAGGCCATAGTGGAAATTTAGAACTAATTTCAAATAACTTCATGGGAACACAACCCTTGACAGAAACAAATTGAGGAAAATAATTCATATAGCCATCCCAACTAGTTTGGGACTAGATCTTTGTTGATTTGAATTGTATTGAAAACTTAGATGTTATTGTCTCCTATGGATCCGTTGTCTTTGTAAACTCACACCATCTCAAGGAAAAGCCACGGCAAAGAAAATGACATAACCTTACTAAGAATTGATGTTGCCTATGCCAAAAGGGATGGAGCATCTATTAAGGGTGCGTTTGGCATGCTATAATTTTTTGAAAATCTTTGAAAACATTTAAAAGTTATTCATTTTTTATCTCATTGCACGAATTACGAACCCATGATTTTTATCAAATTATCTTATTTTATCTTAACTTTTCCCACTCCAAACGCCCCCTAATCATCTTTTTTTATTCATTATCGTTGGACTAAAAAACTTTGGGGATTGATCTTTTCTTATTGTGGGATGCATTTGGTGTTTCCAAGGGAGGCCAAGCAACCTTTTGAAGTGTGTTGGGTGCTAAAGTTAAAAAGGGTTTTAAAAAAAAAAAAAAAAGACATGGTGTCTTATTCATTTTTGTCTAGCACGGTTAGTTTGAAGACAAAGAAATAGTAGATGTTTTTATGCTACTGGGGCTTCATGTCTAGGTTGAAAAGTTTTTTGTTAGAGTATTGTACAATTGGTTGGCCAAGGGCATTGGACTAGTTTTAGCGAATTTTTTGTACTTCATTGAGCACTTGGAGAGTACTTGATCTACATGGGTGGCATACTTTGATGCTTTTTGATATAATATTTTTTTACTTATCAAAAAAAAGTAAAAATAAAAAAAATAAAAAGACCTTTCAAGGCAGGTTAACTTGCATAATTATTTTCAATCATTTCAACTTACTTTAAGTTTCTTTTAAGTTTATATGTTGTTGGTTCAATCAGTGGCGAATCCACATTTTGTTGAGGGTGGGTCACCGCCTACGCTGGAACTTTTTATATAAAAAAAATTATATTGTATCATCGTTATCATGACTTCCACTTATACCTATGCCTTAAGGATGGAGATTCATATTTATGTGTAAATGCTCATATTTAACGAGTATATTTAATAATTAGTTTATTTTATAATTAGATCAAATTGTATTAAATCGTGTCAATTTTTGGTTCACTTATTTACATTGTATCATATTTGAATTTTCTCTTAGTAACTCATATAAATTATGTCCTATTCAAGTTGTGTTTAATATTATCATCTCTCTATATTCCACTATACTTTTAAATATTTTTTATTTGATTTTATTTTAAGTAAGTTTAAATTAATATTATTTTATGCTAACATTACTTAGATTGATAATCAAATAAAGGAATAGAAATGACTAAAAGAAAAAAAAAAAAAAATTTGCAACGTTTTTAGAATATAAAAGAATGAATGGGTTTGTTATAATTTGTTTTGTTAATTTGAAGGATATTTTATGTAAGAAATATTTTATATCAATGTATAGTATTTTGTATTTTATGCATTTGCTTGGAATTTAAAATTTTACTTGTAATTTGGGTCTATTCTGACTCAAATTCTTGGATCCGCCGCTGGGTTCAATTTTATCTTACCCATTTACTATTCATAATCAATGGTATTTTGATGATTTCATTATTTCAAGTGTATCTTTTTGTATCCATTTAAAATAATTGTTTGTCTCCTTTTCTTAGTTTTTCTCAAATGTGCTTTTGCAATAATTTCAAGTGTATCTTATTGTATCTATTTAAAACAATTGTTTGTCTCCTTTCCTTAGTTTTTCTCAAATGTGCTTTTGCAATATATGAATATGTGTATATATATTTGATACTCTCGTCTTCTTATCTAGATGGGTTCAAGCAGAGTGCAGGAGACTGAATGACACTGATAATCCTGAAGTCAATGAACTTTTGAGAACAGCAGTTCGTTGCCTCAAAGAAAGGCCCGTCCTTTTCAAGTATTGTGCGGAAGAGGTAGTTCTACTATGAAAGCTTTAAATTTCAAGGAACTAAAATTTATTAAAATCCTAGTGAGTTCTCTAGTTCCTTTTCTATCACACAGGTAGCAAACATGAGGCACAATGCACTATTTAGAAGGTTTTTAAGTGCTCTTACCCGTGGTGGACCAGGTGGATTGCCTAGACCCATTGAAGTACATGCTCATGATCCCTTACGTTATGTAGGTGACATGCTAGGGTGGCTACATCAGGTGCGGCATTCTCAATCCCCCTCCCCCACGTGCACGCCAACACGCACTCTACCAAAACCACTGTTCTCATTTCTGCTTTCAATTTTTTGAAACTTGGAACTGTTGTTATTTGTTAATGTAATTAGTTTAGGAGTATTTCCGTCTTCATAATTTTGGTTTGATAATAAAGAGCATAGAACCCTATTGGAGACATTAAAAAAAAAAGATATTCCAAGTCTTTACATGTTATCGGCGCTCTAACTTGAGGAATTCTTGTGTTCAAATCTTGTTATAACGATATGTTCTTTGTTTATTCTTGTGTACTTTAGTCTTTTTGTATTGGTGCACCCTTAGTTGTAAATGTTGTATTAGATAATGCACTATTTTTGTTATTAGTATGGTCCATACAAGTACCAGTGAATTTTAGCTGGGGTGGCAAATCGGCAAATATAGGACATGACATGATAACATGACCCAAAACCATTCTGAGGATACAAACAAAACATGACACGAATACATTAACTTGGAATTGACATAATTTGATCCAATTTTAAAATAAATTAATTATTTAACATATTTATTAAAATTTGTGATGTTTAAGCATAAACACAAATAAATATGACTATGAATCCAAACAAGCACGTCAACATGAATTGCCACCCTTCGTTTTAGCTTATCATTTCAGATTGTCCTTATAAACAAATATATTAATAAAAAATACACATACATACTCGAAAATTTTACTATGTTGACCAAATAAATATAGCATATCCTTAAAAAGTATAAAACTTGGGTTGTGAACACGATAAGAAAAATTATGGTACAAGTCCGGAAGCAACAGTATAGGGTGGTGCAATTGTTACATAATAAACACAGTTTTGCACCACTTTTTCTTATGTTTTGCACAATTTGCAACTATGGGTGCGCCATCTTTGGTTCATTTATTTCTCTCCAGTCCAAGTGCAAATTGGAGTTGCACATGAAATAGCGTGTTAACTTGATATGTGTTGTTGTACCCATTTTCTAGCAACTTAAGCTTTTAAGATGGTGACTTTACTTGATACCATGTAGAGTTAGAATATAGGGCCCATAACATTTACATCATACAACACTTCAGAAGAGTTAAGAGTCCACCATTCACAACCAATGAAGTTTTGCTTGATGGAATTTGATCAATACTGATCATGTGAAGATTGAAGATTAGCTTGCTAATTTATTTATCAAAGCCTTTGAGAGGTTTTCGATTGAATCTATTTGTACCGATGTTGAAATGTATGATATATACATGCCAGATTGTTAATATTTTGAGTGTAAATATATAGTTAGTATGGGTATTTCTGTCTGTACAATTTTATCTTATGACTGTAATACAAGCCACAAAAACCCTAGTGGTTTTGAGACATTTAGAAAAACCCTAAGTCTCTTTACAATTATTACCATTTATCATAATTGTTTTTTTTTTTTGGTTGTTTTTCTTTGCAGGCATTGGCATCTGAAAGAGAACTTGTCCTTGTGTTGCTAGATCCAGATGCAGTTGTTGATACAGGACCTACTGCACGCAGATTCTCCAAAGGCATAGAGAATGAGTCAGGAAAGACAGAAACTGACTTGACATTTGTTCTAGACAGGATCTTTGAAGGAGTTTGCCGGCCATTTAAAGTTAGAGTCGAACAAGTTTTGCAGTCACAACCCAGTATTATAGTATCTTACAAACTTAGTAATACCCTGGAGTTTTACAGCTATACTGTGAGTTCGAATGATAGTCCAGTTATGAATGTAGTAATTGTCTCATGGGTATTTCTTTTTTTTTTTTTTAACACTGTTTATGTTCTTGCAGATGTCAGATTTGTTGGGGAGAGAAACAGCCCTTTGTAACACACTTTGGGCACTCAAAGATGCTGCTCAGAAAACATTCTTTGACATTTTGAAAACTCGAGGAGAGAAGCTTTTACGGTATCCTCCCCTTGTTGCAGTTGATCTTTCTCCTCCACCTGCGGTGAGGGAAGGAGTCTCATTGTTGCTTGAAATAATTGAGACACATGATAGCATGATGGTTCCTGCATCAGCAAAGAAGCCTGCCTTTGATCCTGTGATATCTGCTTTACTGGATCCTATCATTCAGGTATGTTATGCTTTAGATTGATGGTATCTCTTTTCTTGATGGACCTGCTTCTTGTTGCCTCATGGTGAGACAAATACATAGTTACATTCACTATGTTCAGCATTTTTACATAAACTTTATTTGTTCTTGGGAGTCAAGCAATTGTATCATATCTAGGCTTGATCTGTGGTGGTAACCATGACAAACTATTTTGCAGTTATTTGAGTTTTCTAGTGTGTATATTCCAAGTTTCTTTCAGCTATTTGGGAACCCACTATTCTTTTATAAGATAAAAATTTCTTGCATTAGTTATTACTGTTGCTTCCCAATTCTATCTATAAATGTTTTAGGTCTCCACTATCATGGGTGGAACCTTTGATGGGTTTGCAATAGGTTGGAAGCTTAGCTTGGAATAATGGCGAAGGGCCCTTTTTGGGCTTTAAGCCTTGTACACTGGCACCTGGTGTATGCATTTCTCCGCGTTTCTGTTTCTGAAGCGTTCCTAAAATCCAAGAATGGGTACCTCTTATTGGATACCTCTTATTGTGGGATGGTATGGTCCTGCAAACATTCAATACTTTTAGAATCTGGAGCTTATTATTGTATGAGGTGGTTTAAATTTTAATGTCAAGCCTTGAAAATGGAATTTGTTTCAGAGTCAACCTAAGTAATTATGACTTGCAAATGTGGTGGCAGAGAGAACAGTGTCCAGTAGGAAACTCAGGACATTCTTTTTATTATACAATACCCTAGAGATATGGTCATATTAAGAACTAGCAGTTGGTTAAATGTGTCACTGAATGTTTCAGATGCTACATTGAGGATTAAAGCTATAACACATTCTCAACTCGGCAGAAGTGGTTTCCTTGTTTTGTCTGAATGTAATGTGTGATTCTGTATCTCATCTATGCATGTTTCCAATTTTTGCAGATGTGCGAACAAGCAGCAGAGGCACACAAGTCCAAGGGAGCCATTCATTCCTCTCGAAGAAGTAGTAGAACAAGTTCTGAGCCAGGCCAACTCGGTAAATCACCTGTTGACGCAATTTTGGCAAACAGTAACTCTGTGGCTGCATCTCAGGTTTGTATTTGCAAACACCTTATATCCTCTCTGGGTTCCACATTATTAGATTTCTCTCTTCTCTTGCTTCTACTGGAATTTTATTTACTTTATGTTACCTGCTGTTCTCGAGAGACATTTATCCATTTATAGTGTGTGTTTATAGTTAGACAGGCTTAATTACTGGTCTATAAACAGCCTCAGGTCATGTGATGCATCAGACATAGGTTGGATGACCTGCATTTAATTGGTTCCCTGAGCATTTTAATTATACCCTGTTTTTTTTTCCCAATTAAATAGATTCCTCATTTGTATTGAGTCAATTTTTTCCATAAATTGGACAAAGTGCTGAATTAGTCAAAATAATTGATGGCCCGTTCCCATTCTTTGTGCTTTCCTATTTTTGTGCTTTCTTCCCCCTCTTAGGCTAGGTTAGAATTTAATGCTTTCGCAGACTAATTTTTAGCGGTGATTAATTTGTAAAATTCGTTGTCATTTTGATATCTACCTCTGTGTGATACAATCACTTAGCATACATATATACACCATATATAAAATTGAATCAATTTTTATTCTATTCTAAAATTTTGAACCTAAAACTGAATCTACCATAATATAGAATTGAACTGTCCTGATTATTATTAGTTCGATTTGGGTAAATAGCTTGATGGTGAACTGTATAGAAAAACATAGAATTGTATTGCCTAGGTTCGGATCTTGAAATGAGCAAACTCAAACTGGCCCTGTCCAACCTGAATGGATTAGATTTGTTCAATTTTCGGTTTGTTGAGACATTTTGTGCACCCCAATTATTAGCCAATCTAGAACCAGTACAAATTTTTGGGACAGCCTTTTTTTTCTAGCTCATATCTTGCCAAAATTGATATCCAAATTTTCGTATTATTGGGATATTTTTTGCACCCTAAATATTATCCTTTACTTCCCAGCTGATATCCCACCAAAAGAGAGAGCCAAGCGTAAAAAATACTAGTTGGATGCCTACCCGTTGCTGCAGATATTTTCAATATATTCAAATTTATGTAGGATAAAATTTGAGCATATGCAACATGTTTAACGAACTATCATGAATTCAAAGTCTAACTGATAATTGAATTTGAACAACATTAAATTATCATCATGCCCTCAACAAACTATAAAATTCCAACAATATCATGGGAAATTAGTGACATGTATCAATTGGGTGCAAACACCCACCATTGATGCGTTTCAACAAGGAAGAAGAAGATTTAGCCCCCCCCCAACAAAAAAAAAAAAAAAAAACTAATACTCAGTAATCGGATTCTTGTTACAAATGAAATG
>QLOD02000016.1:8413024-8430480 GCA_003260245.2 Sideroxylon spinosum | reverse complement strand
CTTATAACCTAAAGATACTGTGGGTTCATGCAGACCAGTGAAACACCCTCCAAGATTTTCCTTATTAACTGCTTGTGTGCCATCCAACAACCATTATTACGTCACGAGGTTGCATCTGAATATGTGAAAAAGCTTGGAATGATGATAGATAATCACGTGAATGGTCTTGTGGAAAAAGAAGTGGAGGCCATTCTACGAAGATGCGGGTTGTCAGACAAGATGTCTCACTTCCGCAATTCATTGAACAGTGAGGAAACCCCATTAGCAAATATGGAGGACACCTCTCCACCCTCTCTTTCAGAGTGCTTGAAGGCTTTCTTTGGGCTTATTTTGGGTAGCGAAAGTTCCCTGCCAGAGTTTGAGCAGATGCAGGTGCCAAAGTTGCGATCTGAAGCTTGTATCCAAGTGGCTAAATCGCTGGCTGAAGCTTATGAACTGATTTACAACGCGATCGTGGATCCCAAGAATCAGTATCCCGATCCCAAGTCCTTGGCTAGGCATCCCCCTGATCAAATAAGGACCATTTTAGGAATTTGAGACTATATTTATACACTTTTTTACTATTGTCAGGGGGAAACTCAAAGCTATCAAGTCTGTTGGCAATATGTTCACTTATGGTTCTTGGAACTGATTATCCGTTGGTATTATTCTTTTGGGATTGTTGTGCTTGCTACTGCAATGTGTATAATCTCCCCCCCCCCCCCAAAATTTGCTTGAACATTTTCAACAGGGAAAATTACTGCAGGCTTTGGGCTTTTGACATTTTACCCCGGTTGGATTGGCTCTTTTGGTTACGGCTTGACCGAACCTATCTTCCAAAACTTGTTCCGTTGTGTTTGGCATCTCGAGGCAGAGCAAGATTGGTGGAAGAAGGTAGATTGAGAACCCTACTTATCTCTACAATTCTATTTGTTCAGTATATTGGTAAGATACTAAGAACAAAATGCAACCAAATGATAACATCTTATCTATGTTACTAAAATAATGTGTATAATAAAGAGAGAGAGAAAAAAAAAAAAAGGAAAAGGCCAAACACTTCTCTATCATTGAAGGAATATTCCAACTGGCAAGGTGGATGGTGGGTCAATTCAAGTACTAAAACCCAACCTCTTCTTTTCTCCCGATAAGTTTGTCCTAATTAAAGAATTAAAATCCAATCAAGCAATCTTATCTTATCCACTTAATTTCTATTTCCTTAACGGAATTTAGTGTTTTAATTGAAAGTTTTCTTTCAAAAGTTAATTTAATTCGATGGGTTGTCCATTTTCCCACCAAGTAGAAACGTGGATTGTGGTCCATTAATTCCTGGTTCTGGCTCTGGCTTTAGCCGGTATTGCTTTTGTTCTGTTGTGAATTTTGTCGAGGTTTTAATAAAAAATCATATGGGAACTGTACAACCTTTGTTTGGCTGTCAATTAAATTGATAGTTCAGTACATGAAGTACACGCACACTTGCGTATCTGTCTATGATATGTAAATGATACAGCGCGGAGCTTATCCGGCATTTTTACTTTGGAAGGAACCAAGCAATTAAAAAGAGTATAACCAATTACGTTGAAGTTGAAAGTAAGAGAAATGTAATGTTATTTTTAGACTACGTTTGAAACAATAGATTTATTGAGAAAAAAAAAATGAAGAAAAATGATAAGATATAAAATCAAATGCATATTCCATTTTTTTTATTGAGTTAGAAAAAATGAGTAATGAATAGATATTTATCATTAAAATTTAATTCAACTTGTTTAAGCGTAAAAAAAAAAATTACAGAAGCTATAAAATTTACTTACCTTTCATTTTTATTTTTTTATCCATAAATCCATGTTTCAAACATAGTGTTAGGGACTGAGAAAATTATCCTCGTATATTAAACCAATGAATATATTTTTTGTACTTTAATAGTTCAACGGATCCTTTTAACATCACCTGAGTTTTACTAGGGAAATCCTTGTTAAAAAAAAAAAAAATCTGGTTATGATTAAGTTTGATTGTTTATAGAATTCATTATGTTATATATTATATTTATTGATATTATGCACAAAAGTATTCAATAGTGTAGTTAAAGAACACAATTAATTTGCAAAATATATTCGGGTTCAATTTTGTAAATTCTTTTTACGTTAAAAAGTTTTGAATTAATCTTAATTTTTTAACAAGGTAAAAATACTCCAATTTTTTGAATTAATTTAATTTTTAGATAAAACTAAAATACCATAGGTATCTTGATAATTTCACATTCAAAATTAAGGGGATTACTTGCTTCCTTTTCTCTACATGTGACTCTGCCATTGGATTCAACGATAGGAGGAGATATAATTTTTGAGTACAACTAAGAAAGCAAAAAACTTGTAACCAAACTAATTTGAATAATTGAATGAATAAACAGTATTTAAAAGAGTTACTATTTTTAGAAAACTAAGCTAATCTTAATCTGCTTAGGAAATATTTCCTAACTCTACAATAGAGATTTTTTTTTTTTTTAATATCCAATCTATGAAAAGGAAAATATTTTAAATCTCGTTACAAATAATCTCTGTCTCAAAATATAAAGGTCTGTTCGATGTTAAAAAAAAAAAAAAAAAACCGAAAATTTTAAAAATCTCTAAAAAAATTCACTCTTTATCTCACTATACGTATTACAAACCCTACACTTTATCTTACTTTATCTCATTTTTTGCCACACTAATCACCCTCGTAGTTAATTAATAAATTTCTATACTAATTCTAAATAGAATAAGAAAAAAATAAACTAAAGGAAACAAATCTAAAATAGAATAAAAACAACAAATTATTTTATTATTTTTTTGAATATATAATGGAAAAAAATTCTAAATTTGAGTAGGTGAAACATTTCCTCTAGCTCACTTTTCTATGTTAAGTCAGGTACTTAATTTGTTTTCATGTGAATATTATATATATGTTTATAACTAATAAAAATATATTAAAAATTATATATTTTTTTATCATATCTCAATCATGTTCGTATTTATATTTTTCCAAAATGATTGCATTTGTGTTTGTGCTAGTTTTGTGGTAATCTTAGACAGAAAAAGTTATTTTATTTATTTATTTTTAATTTTTTGTATCTGAGAAATAAAAAAACCTTTTTATAATTATTCTTTAAGTTTTTTTTTTGGTTAATTTAACATATTTACCTGTTTTAATTTTAATTTTTTTTTAAAAAGTCAAAATAGTAAAGGTACCAAATATTAATTTCTTTTTTTAAGGAATTTTCAAGTGGAGCCATAAGAACACAAACAACAGGGAGAAGAAAGTGAGAGGAGAAGGAAAATACAAACGACAATAGCTCCAAGTAGTCCTTCCAAAACCGGTACGCCTCTGTTGAAAATTTGCAGTGCCTTTTTTTTTTTTTTGCCTAACACGTTAGAGAAAGAGAGAGATATTTGTTGGCACACCAACGATTGAATCATCCATTGCATCATCACTCGACAATATGGGTCCTTTCAGCAAATAGAAAAGTTTGATTTTTTTTTTTTTGATAATTATACGTGGGTTTTTGTTTTTCCTTTTATTTTTTTATTTTTTTACGTATGATAAATTTTAAAAATTAGAGGAATTTACAAGAATTTAAAAAAATTAAAAATTAGTAATTTTGTGCGTAGTAATTTTATTTTATTTGGAGGGTGCTGAAGAAAATTAAAGAAAGTTAGAAAGTGGAGAGTTTTTTTTGGGTTCGGAGGTGTCATACTGTTATATATATATATATAGAGAGAGAGAGAGAGAGAGAGGGGAGGAGGGTGCAAATGCAACGATCGTGATGGCGGAGAGAGTCGGTGTTGGGGATGTTGGTGGCGGTGGAGGAGGAGAAATATGGAAAGCACACGCGGCTATGGTGTTGGTACAGCTCTGCTATGGAGGGTACCATGTGATCACTAAAGTAGCTCTCAACGACGGAGTCAATCAGCTCGTCTTCTGCGTCTTTCGCGACATCCTTGCCGTCTTGATTCTCGCTCCCGTCGCTTATTTCCGAGAAAGGTCAGTCCCCCCTTCTCTCTCTCTCTCTCTCTCTCTCTCTCTACACAACACAAAATTCTGAGGATCCAGAAATGTTCCGTCTTGTTTGCTCTCATCAAAAAGTTATCGAGGTTTTGATTTTCTCTTTTCACTTTCTGGGTGGGACTTTTACACGAACAATTGGCGAGCTTGTTTGACTGATTCAATTGAATTACTATTGTCTGGTTTCGGTTCAAGAGTTGCAGTCGGCAGACATTGACATCGGATGTGTGTGTGTGTGTGGCGTTTATATCATCTTTTACGTTTTAACGTGTTGGGTCTTATTTAAAGTAAGTTTGGGAGTTAAAAAAGTAGGAAAAATTTGTGTAATAAAATAAAAGGTAAATAATTTTTACGATTTAAGAGGTTTTCAGATAATTTTAACGTATCAAACATTTTCTTAAAAAAAAAAATTAAATTACTCATGCTGTTTGTGAATTTATTTTGTATTAATAATGCTTGAATGTTTGTACAAAGCATGAAGCTAGTGCCCAAGATCTAGAATAACTTTCAGTAATTTTTAGTAATTTTGGGTATTTTTTTATCAAAAATTTGTTTATTGTAATTTTTTAAATAAATAAGAGTTTTTAATAATTTTTAGTAACTCTTGGATGTTTTAGTAAAATTTTTGTAACTTTTAATAATTTGTGGTAATTTTTAATAATCTTTGAGTTAAGAAGTTACTGTAACAAAACAAAAAAGTGATAAAAATTGATGGTTTATCAAATATTTCAAAATCTATTTTTTTTTTTTGTTAAAAATTACATTACGGATTTTGGGAGGTTGATATCTGGTTTGATGTTAGTCCCGTGATATCACATTTATCAACTGTTGAATTAAAATCTAACGGTATTAATAAATTTAAATATTTTTTATATTTTTTTAATTAAAAATATTTAAATAATTTTAAACCATTAGATTATAATACACCACATACATTTGATGTCACGAAACTCACCGCGCACTCGCTGTCAGCCTCGCTCTTTCTCTGCCAAGGTGTAAGGTCTCTGTGGCTGAGAATGCTTTTATTATTATTATTATTATTATTTTGCTGGCTTAGTCAGCTTTCTTTTTCCTATTTATATTTATATGTATAATTAACCGGATAAATAATTCATTTTATTTTTCCGGAAATAACTAGTTTATAATATAATAAAACAAATTAAAAGAACTATGTTTTTCAAAAAAATTTTATTTTTTTATTTATTATCTTTATGCCACGTGCTACCGTTCAATTATTCAATATTTGTTTTAAGTAGTTTTTCAATAAATGACTAATATTATATAGTAGTAGTTATTCGGATATTTATTATTTCGATCTTTAATTGAAAAAAAATTGAATTATAATGAAAAACAAAAGAACTCAAATTCACGGGTTGAGTTAACTAATATTATCAAATATATTATTATGCATATTTATATATATCATTATATAAATATGTATCTAATATTTAATTTTATCTATAATTTGTGATGTTTTCAACTTTTAATTTTGATCCTCACAAATTTTTATTATTATCATTAGCTATTTTTATAACTGAAGTCAAACTAAAATATTATTTAAATCTTAAAAATTAATTAAAATTAAATAAATCAAATTAAACCAAATTAAACATTTTTCCGTTAAATGAGGTGGGATATATAGATTTGACGACGCCAGTCAAATCTGTTTAGGGTTATATTTTTCATTAGATTCATGGAAACAAGGTCATGTTTAATAGTTTATTTCTTGAAATTAAAAAAAATTAAATTAATTAAACTGAATAGGTAAAAATCAAAATTTCAGTGCGACTGATAATAGCATAGAAGAAATTTGCTGCAAAATATCATAAGATAAACAATAGATAATAACGTGGTAAGGAATCAAAATGAATCCAAACTCCAAAGGTGCTTCGGTAGGTTGAATGGGCCCTCAATAAATAAAGGAAAAAAATAAAGTCAGTTTTGATATCTAACACACGCAATGAAATTTTATTTTTGGTAAGACTGGACAATGAACGTACCTAGACTGTGTTAGGTAAACTGGAATCCCGTTTGGTACACAATAAAATATCGAAAAATTCTGAAATCTTTAAAAATAATTCATTTTTTATTTCACTGTACAAATTACAAATCTCACAAATTATCTGATTTTATGTTACTCTTTATTGTAGCAAAGACTTCAAAACTTTTTGTAACTTTTGTTTTGGTGTTGACATGTGTCATTTTTTTGGCAAAAGTTGTGTTTCCTAAAAAAGTGATAGTTTTGTGTGTAGAATTTTATTTTATTTTTTTGACAAATTTTGATAGAAAAAGTTGGAGAAAATCGAAGAAAGCCTCGAGGTGGATTAGAAATAAATTTATTTCTCGTTGGATTGGGATCAAAAAAAAATTTTGAGCCTAAGTTTAATTTCAGGCAAAACTTGTAAGTTTATTTATTTTTTAAAATAAATTTTAAACTATCTTTTTAGATAAAACATAATTTAATATTTTGCAAAAGATAGTAATCGAGTACTAAAATAAATACTTTTTATAATCTTTGAATAAAAACTTAACTTTTTATAAATAAAATAATAATTATTATTTTTCTAAAATATCTATTTATACAGTCCATTTGTTAGATAAAAGCAATTTTTATTTGAAACTTATTTTGTAGTCACAACAGTCACACATTTTGAAAAGAGTTATAATTAAGACATGATTCTGAATGTAGGTACTCTGCTAAACTGGGTTTATTTTTAGATAGAAATCGTGAAAACGCTGTTAATTTTACTAATCAAAACTGACAACATATGCTTAAAATTGCTGTAGAACCCAAAAAAAAAAAAAAAAATTTGATGTTCTGATGTTCTAATGAAGAGATTTTGGTTTTGAAAAACTCATTTGGCTGCCCATGAGCAAATTAATTCATAGTCAAATCAAAAGTGGCAAACTTCAGTATAATTGACTTTAAATTCCCAGAGGATTCTCTGTTACAGTTTTGTTTCCCAGCTGCTCTGCTTTCTGTATGTGTGCCTGATCCATATGCTACACAATTTTTTATATTTTGTTTCTTGCTTTAGTGTTGTTATTAACATTAAACAATAAATTTAGCTGCTTAACCCACAATTGTAGAAACCTGTAAATGACTAAATATATATATTGATAGTGCAGATCTCTTTCATCTGGGTATTCAATTGTAAAGATGGAGGAGTCACCGCATTCCTTCTATGCTTTACTAATGAATAGATACAGTACAGAATTTTGAAAAGTTTCTTGTTTCATGCCTGCAGAGGAGTTAGACCACCTATGACTCGAGGACTCCTCTTATCATTTTTCTTTCTAGGACTAACCGGGTAAGATAAAATTCTCCTAAACTTTTCGATTGAGTTTGCTAGTTATGTTACACAATCCTTCTGACAGGCGTAATACTCTGCTAATCATTCCTTATGGTTATCTCTCTCTCTCTCTCTCTCTAATAAAAAATATTGGAATAGGATCTTTGGGAACCAGCTATTGTTTCTCCTTGGCCTCGGTTATACAAATCCATCTTATGCTGCTGCTGTACAACCTGCAATTCCTGTCTTTACATTCATATTTGCTGTGATAATGGGGTCAGTTTGATAGATTCCTATTGTTTTCCAAGTAATGTTATCCTGGCTTCTATCTTCTCCCTCCCCTCTCTCTCTCTCTCTATATATATATATATGCGAGTGTGTGTGTAATTCACGCATTCGTCTATATTTATCTTTTTGTATGTTTGATATGATTGTTTACTAATGTCTTACATTGCCATTGCTTGCATGGTATGTAAATCTTGTTCATGCAGTACAGAAACTGTGAATTTGCTAAAAGCTGAAGGCCAGGCAAAAATTGGAGGTATACTCACATGTGTGTCCGGTGCCTTAGTGATGGTTCTGTTTCAAGGTCCAGCTGTGATTGGGTACAAGGATTCGGACATTTCGGGGATTAATGAAATAAGTGCCAAGGGTCAACCTGCGCCTGCTGGATGGTTGATTTCTATTTTCTTACAGTTTGGGCTTGATCATTGGCATCTTGGTGTGTTGTGCTTGATAGGAAACTGTATGTGCATGGCGGCTTATTTAGCCATTCAGGTAGTTGATTGTTTGACTAATTTTTTGCTTATTAGGAAACTCCCAAAAATATTAAGCCACAGCACAAGAAGGATATATATATATATATATTTTTTTTACATAAATGAAAATAATAATATTTTCTTCATTCTTTTACATAACAAATACCTTTATATTTTGTTATGCAAAATGGTGAGAGATCTTTTTTTGTATGCATTTGAAAATAAGTATGAATAAAATATTCTAATAACTATATTAAAATGTTCCATGCACGAATATGCATTCAGGAAGTGTTTAGGGAGTGTGGACACCAACACATCAAAAACTGCACAACATGGCAATTTTCAAAAAGTGGAGGACACAACACGGTGACTGCATGGCAAAAATATGTATATATATAGATTTTTATGTCTTAGATATTTTTACACTAATTAAAATTGAAATTCATGTATGCAATAACCAAGAAGTTGGCAAAAGAGTCGCATAATAATTACATCCCGTACAAAATGATAATAAACTAATACATCGTTTAACAAAAACATTGTTCTATGAACCAGCAGCATTGCGGGCAATAATAGTAACAAGTGCTGAAATGATTGTCACAATCTTTAATCTCATTAACACCCATATACACAGTGATTCATTTCTCTGTGTTGTTAAGAGTAACTTACCTGTTCTTTGTTCTTTTGTGAAAAATCACACGCTTTTCAGTCTACTCACAGATATGTGACAAACTAGTTGTCATAAATGAGTTACCATCCCCTTCACGTATCTGTCTGTACAAAAGTGACAAAAGATGCAGTAAATTCACAAAGGCATTCACCAGTTCCTACTTCCATTGTTGCATTGCCTTCATAAAGCATGAATCATATACCATATCAGTCTAATCCGCTTGTATTTAAATCTACTGATTTTCCAATAATGCTGGAAATTCAGTAAAAAATATACAAAAAACAACCACCAAAAAAAAAAAAAAGCAAAAAAACTTTGTTCGTGAATGTGATGAAGAAACCCTTTTTCGTGAGGAATCATACTTTCTTCAGTTTTGAGGAATGAATATGTTGATATATGCGGATTAGCTTAGAACTATGTTTGCTGTTGTGTGGTTTGACCCTGTTGTTGTACAATAATTTCAGGCTCCAGTTCTTGCGAAATATCCTGCCAGTGTCTCATTGACAGCATATTCGTACTTCTTTGGTGCTCTACTTATGGTAGCGACAGCATTCTTTACAACCAGTGAGTCAACAGGCTGGAGTTTGACCCGGTCTGAGATTTTTGCAGTATTTTATGCTGTAAGTATTGTTAGTAGTTCCTGCTAAACAATTTCATTTCTGGGTTCTCTATTATTATATTTCTGTCTGCCTGAGAGGCTGAGTGGTGGTATTGTGGCCGGTTATCATTTTCTCTCTTCTTCTTTTTTGGTCAATTTTATGAAAAATTATTAATGGAATCAAGTGAACGGAAAAACACTGAAATACAGAAAACCTGACTGCTAGTTCTTTTGAGTTCTGTTTAATTTTCAGGCCAGGCAAAGCTTGAAGAACCTCACATAGGTTGTGTGGAGTGGATGGATATTTGATTCCATTCCATGTCCGCCAATTTCCGGGTTGTTTTTTTAATATCTAATGGGGCCAAATGGACGCTTGAATTTCCTTAGGTTCCCGTGACAGTCTGTCTTATTTTTTATTTTTATGTTTTAACACTCACTGATTGTACTGCTACTAGACTGATAAATGCGGATGAGAGGATTCTGAAACTGAAAATCAACTTTTAGGAGTCGGAAGTTGTATTTTCAACCTTCGGTGTCTTATAAAAGCTCATCCCATAGATGAAAATGTTTTAATCTTAACCGTTGGATGAATTTCGATAAGAATCCAAAGATTGAAATGCAATTTCAAACTTATAAAGTTGTATTTCAACTTCAGAAACCCCCAATCCGATAACTATACTTTCTAATAATTTTCAGTTATTATTGTCACGTTGTGTTCCCTTTGTTTTCTCAGGGAATTGTTGCATCTGCCCTTATCTATGGACTCCTGACATGGTCCAATAAGATCATTGGACCTGCTTTGGTTGCTCTTTATAATCCACTACAACCTGCTGCATCTGCCTTCCTCTCAACAATTTTCCTTGGCAGCCCGATTTATTTGGGAAGGTTTGCTCTAATAAACACTTCGGCTTCGTTTACACCTCTCGAACTTTGCTTGGATTAATATATTTTTATCCGATGATTGTCGCATTTATGTTCTACAATGAAATGGTTTTGTTGACATTTGAAGTGCGGGTGCACAACCAAACTCCTCGTTTGGTTTGTTTTTGTGTTTTTTAGATGACATTTGGTTTGTTTTTTTATTTTCTGTTTTCTGTTTTCGCTTTATATGTTAAAAGTCTCAAAACAAGAAAATAAAAAATATTCTGTTTTCCTTGTTTTGAGATTTTCCTTATTTTGTATTAAAAACGCTCAAAATAACTTTTTGTTATTTTTCATTTCATGTGTAAATTCATTTTCTGTTTTCTAAAACAAATTTTGAAAAATACAAGTAATCAAATGCATTTGAACTGTTTTTTTGTTTTCAAAAGTGTAAAATAAAAAATGAACTAAAAGCATAAAATGAAAAACAAAAATAGAAAATAGAAAATCAAACCAAATGAAGCCTTATTTTTTGTTTTTGTTTTCTATTTTCTGTTTTGAGTTCATTTTCCAGTTTGCACTATGGAAAACAAGAAAAATAGATCAAACGCATTTGTATACCTGTATTTTCAAATTTGTTTTAGAAATTAGAAAATGAGTTTATACATGAAATGAAATATGACAAAAAGTCGTTTTAAACGCTTTCAATCTAAAATAAAGAAAATCTCAAAACAAGAAAAATAGAGTATGTTTTGTTTCTCTATTTTGGAACTTTTAATACATAAAACGAAAACAGAAAACAAAAAAAACAAATCAAATATCACCTAAAAAAAAAAAAATTGAATGTTTCGGTCCGGCTTGTGGTTTAAAAGATTGGTTAACCGAACCAAACCAATACTCTTAATATGACATATGCGACATATATAACATGTTAATTATATAAGCTTTTTCTTTTTCTTTTTTAAATAAAAACGTAACAAATGCTACACAAGTTGGGATATGTTACCATTAATGAATTTGATTTGTAAAACAATTACTTTGACTCAATTCTTTATAGTTTTTTATTTAAATAATTAAGTTGCTTTAATTCTAAGCTCTACATTCTAAATGCCTTCTTTATATTTTGTTGCAAGACAACTAGGAATATTTACGTGTGTATTTTTTATTTAAGAGTTACCGCTTTGAGTCAATTTTAATTTTGTAATCGGACTTATTTATATAGTATAGATTTATTGTCCCATAAAATCGTCCAATTAAATCGAAATTGCCAATTCAATTTGGTCCAATTTACTTGTTGAACAATTTGTTTACGGTTTCAAAATTTGTAGTTCGGTTTACATTTTAATACCAAACTGAATTGTGTGCGTCCCTATAATTTGAACTTGATTAGGAAGAACTAGTCTTTGACTTTCTCCAGCAAATAAGCAGGTGACACTTTGGACTAACCCCTTTGCCTAATTTTACAATTGGAAACAGCATTATTGGGGGGCTCTTAATTGTTGCCGGGCTTTATTTGGTCACTTGGGCATCCCATAGGGAAAACCAGGCAGCCATGGGAGGGATTATCCCTCATTCTACGCGCGTTACTGAGCCGCTAATTCACAGAGACGGAAAGATTTTCTCTGGGCCCTCAGTCGCAAAGGTTGTGGACTGAGCAAATACATATATATATAGATATGGATTATCATTTCCTCTGTTATTATCTATTTTAACAAATCACGTTGATGTAAATTTTATATCATGCATCATATCTTATTTTGTTCTGAAAAGTGTTTCTTTTAGTCAACTCTGTGCTATGATTTCTTTCCTTACATCAGCAGCCAGTCAAAATTAGGGATGACACTTTTAACTCGATAAGTATAAATATTTTTTTAATTTTACGGGTAATTGGGTTAAGGTATAAAAATAAATTATCCGTCAGGCTCGGAACGATATATGTAATGCATGTAATGGTTATTATCTAAAATTGTTTAAATTACCATGATTATAAGATATTCAACAAATGTTATTTAATCACTGTCCAAATAACCCATGCAATTACTTATTTATTGGATAATCGATGGATGTTAGTTGATTATCCGTCTAAATTATTTGATTACTTGCTTAAATTATCGAATATTAAAATTTATTATTTAATTAACTGTCTCATATTTAAATATTATGGTATTCGGTTATCCAATATATTAAGGAATATTTGTTGGTTAAAAATAGTGGTCAAGTGCCGGTTTTGTCCGGATATTGTTTTTTGCCAAACGGATACGAAGATGATAGAAACAATACCATTAATTTGTTGAATAATCAAATAAAATTTATTTATGAGAACTTGAATTTTTTGAATATTACAATGTAATACTCGGGAATTTTACTTGGTCATTATTGGAGATTTTGAGTTTTTTTATTTTATTTTTTTAAATTATTTGTAGACCTCAAGGTTTGGTCTGCTGCTGTGAAGTCTTATTTTATTTTTTTGAATCGAATTGGACTCAAGGTTGTGTTGTGGTCAGTGAGCCCAATCCATTTCTTCTCTTTCTTTTCTTTTCTTTTCTTTACTTTTCTTTTTCTTCCTCTTTTCTCCCCTCTTTTATGTTCTTTTCTTAGATTAAGTCTTAATTCAATTCAAATTAATCCTCATTTTTCCACGACATCCATCCAGTCATCTAAAGCTAAGAGCATGACATAAAAAATGTTATATTATATAAATATTATGCTAAAACATTGAGGTTTAGTGTTAATAAAATTATAAAATAAAGGGTGTCACTTTAATGATAAAATGTTTTCAACTTTACTTGTATTTAATTAAGCTAATGTTTCGATACTATAACGATGAAATGTTTTGGATTTTACTTGTATTTAAGCAAATGCTTAGATACCATATAAAATTAAATACTAATATAATTATAGTCAATGGCTAATCGACTAATTTTATTTTTAAAAAAATATAAAATATGTATAAAAGTAATATGTAATAAAATTTGATATAAAAAAATTAAAAAAAAAATATTAGTATTTTTTTTTATAAACCAAACTTGGCGGTTTATATTTTGGGTAAACTAAAAATGGTATTAATCCTTTGCTCTCTGCCTGTGGCGTATAATTAGACTTAAACGTTGATATTTATTCATCGAATTCAACCCATTTTAAGAAAGTCAGATTCCCTGAGAAAGAGGCCGTGGAAGCCATAAGGCACCCGGTGGGGCAGCTTCACGGCGGCGACAATGTCGAGATAAGGAGACTTTGCATCCATAACCATGAATCTCGATTCTCCAGTCTTCTCATTGTGCACGTATGTTACAACGTATCCATTATCTTCTTCTTCTTCTTCTTCTTCTTTGTCCTTGCACTTGTCTAAATTATTTGGGTTCTTGGCTATATAGAAGGGCTCCCCGGCAAACCACCCTGGCCCAAACATCCGGCTAGCCACCGTGCAGTCTCGCCGGCGGTCACCTTCTTCTGCGGCCGATGATATGTCCAGCTTCACAATTCCTGATATTTTCGGGAATGGATCCCCAATCCCTGCGTACACATACCTGCGCAGTAACCAAAATTATTTCTTCATTTACATCCTCTGCAAATTCCAAATTCTTTTTCTACACACACACACAAATGTTTATTAAAATTATAGACTTCTTGTTTTAAAATTATTAGCTCACCATCACTCTGGCTAATCATTTTGTTCACGTCGAGATTCTAACTTAGGGTGAATGAAACGTGAGTTTTGACACATCAACTTTCAATTAAATTACATGTGTGTTCTAAAATAAATAAATACTTTTACAAATTAAACAAAAATATAAATTATTTAATTTATTACTTTTAAAAGACATTAAATTAGTGAAAATAATATCGTCAATTTATTATATCCTGAAAATTAAGTCCTCGTTTTGTGAAAAGATGGGGATATTCACACTCTTTCATTATCCTTTCCTCACTCAACTTCATTAAAAAAAAGAGTAATGTAAAACAAAAAAAGTTGGTAAAAGATTACATTTATCATTTTTCTTTTGTGAAATTTTTAAATATCATATAAAACTTAACTTAGGAAGATAATCACCAAAATTAATTCTAACATAGGAGATGTTTGGAGTTCCAAAAAAATTAAATGTTAGTATTGATGTGACGTAAAGGTGATACATGATAAAATTTGATTGGAAGATTTTGAAATCTTTTGGAAAAATTTGGGGATCCAAACAGCCCCATAATAGTATAAATATAAAATTTACAAGAACAAAAGAAAAATAATTAGGTTTCATTTTGTTTACTTTTCTCTTTTTGGTTTTCTATTTTAAATTCATTTTTCATTTTACACTTTTGAAAACAAATAAAACAAACTTATTTGGTCACTTATTTTTTAAAAATTTATTTTAGAAAACAAAAAATGAGTTTACATATAAAATAAAGAAATCGTTTTAAGCGTTTTCAATCTAAAATAAAGAAAATATCAAAATAAGAAAAATAAAATATTTTTTTTGTTTTTTATTTTAATATTTTTAGAATATAAAGCACATAAATAAAGAATAATAAACGGAAAAGAAATTAAATATCACCTTACTATTTCTAAATGAGTGTTTATATTACGGACCTGTTCTTCTTCCCAACGTAGTTGTGATTGATGACCGCAAAGTCGAGATTTCCCATTGCTATCTGTTGCCTTGACACAGTCCCCGCCTTCATGTCCATCCTCACCTCCTCCACCGTCGCCTGCACCAAATCCACGCTCTCCAACACCTCCTTCACCGGCGGCAATATATTCGGCGCCACCATCACCACCGTTTCGCCGCCGTCCTCCTCCTCCTCTTCCCAAGCGTTAATGGCGTGCATGATGTTGAACCCCGGCACCTCGAACCACCTCATCTCCGACTCGTCCTGGGAGTACCGTGGGATGACTCCGATTCTCGTCACCTTCTCCGGGTCCGAACCCAGCAACGATCCTCCTCCGATGATCGTTTCTAAGCTGTTCAGTCCGATTTGTACGTCGGTGAAAATCGCATATTTCTTCGTGATCGCGAAGTCGTGAATCATCGACGGCCGTTCCATGGAGAAGATGGGCAAGTCCGGTTGTTTCGTACCGTCGCCGGAGAAGCGGAACAACGTCAGAAACGGCTGCCTCGGGCCGTACCGGAAGGCGAAGGTCTCGCCGGTTTCTGGGTCGATCTTCGGGTGCGCCGTCATGCACGGCGAAAGTTTCCCGTCGAAGTCATCGCGACCTAATGTCAATATATCGCCGTCCGGCGATATTTTGACGGCGTAAGGGAGGTCTGACTCGTAAAGAGCGTAGAGGTTGGGACCAATAAGAGACAAGCCGGTGTTGGCGACACCAAAGCCGTTGACGGGATTGTATTGTCCGGTGAGGGCTCTGGCGGCGGCGAGTGCACCGCGCACGGCCTGTTAGATAAAAGAAGAAAAAAAAAAAAAAAGCAAAAAGTTCAGTAATGATATAATTACTGTACACTTATCTCGCCTATAGATAAAGATTATTGATTTCGAAATTAAAACATAATATATGATTTTGTATGAGATATACTAATGTTTATACCTATAATCACCATAATTACACGTATAATTTATACTAACGATGACTGATGTAGAAAAAAAATGATAAAAAATAGAATAATTGAAAAGTTATATATATTTTCATATGTTATTGTAACAAAAAATCAATTCTATTTATAAAAAATACAAATTTTATATATCTATTCTGATTAAACTTTATATTGTATATCTTATCTAGAGATATATTATATTAAAATGTATATATGAACATGACCAACTCAACGTATATAAAAAGATGTATAGGAATCCTATTAAATATATGCTGACACGACCAATGAGGTGAGGCTTTGGAAGGAAGCGAAGGCGTTGGGGAAGACGGGCGAACCGGCTTCAAGCTCGACGGTGTACTTGTAAGTCTTGACATAGCGGCTGCAGAGAGTGGCGCGGCCTTTGGAGATTCTGACGGCGTGAAGCATGCCGTCGCCGTCGAAAAGGTGGTAGGGACCACGGGGGAGGAACTGAGGGTTGGGGCCGTTGCGAATATACGCGCCGTCGACACACGGCGGGAGGAAACCCTCCACCACCTCACACTCCGTCGGGGGAAGCTCGTTGACCGGCGCAAAGTTGTCGGAGAGGACGTACTTGGCGTCTACCCAAGGCCTGAGAGGAGGGTCGATAAATTTGTTAACGAAATCATCTATTGCGTCGAAGATGGCGGCTCCCACCCGTCTTCTAGCTAATAATAGCGATGGTGGTGCTGGTGCTGGTGGTGCTGGTGGGTTTTGATTCTTTGGTGATGTTCTGCCAGCGGCGGTAGAAGTTGGCGGAGGTTCTGTTCTAGCAGATGAAATATTGAGGAGGAGAGGAGGATTAAAATTGGACGACGATGGTGGTGGTTTGAGAGAGAGATTTGGGAATGTGGAGAAGATGACTGAGGAAGAAGACAAGGCATCCATCAGTTTCCTATGCAGCACTCTGCTTCAAACCAAAGAGAGGATTCGAGGAACAAAGGACTCTCTCCGTCCTTTATACAGGCGTGTCCATCTCTCTATTCCTGTTGTGTTGATAACTTATGTTGTTTATACTTAAATATTTTAAATTTTTAATTAATTTAGTAAAATAATCCATTTAAAATTAACTTATCTTACGTAATTGTTTTTTTAAACTAACATCATCACATCAAATTTATATATATAGTTTTTGAATAGTTTTGTGTTTGTATTAAACATGTTTACATCGTATCTTAATATTAACTTTACAAAAATTCCCAAAAAAAAAATTTATTTTTACTTATTTTTTATTTGCTTTTTAGGAAATTTTGTAAGGAAAATTAATAAAAATGTGAGAAAAAGAAGAGTAAAATAGGAAAAATATATAAAATTTTAGTTATTTTGATATTTCCGATTACGTTTTAATAGTTGATTTTATGTAAGGGAATCAATATTAATAATATTTCAAAATAAGAGAGATAAATATAATTTTTAAATGTTGATGATAATAAATTTAATTACTCAAAATGAGAAGGAAACCTAACTGTAGTTTACACCTTAGTAACTGTATACTGCTATGAATGAATAAAAAAAAAATATTATGAGAGTATCATTTCAGCAAAGTGAACCCTTAAGAAGGCATCCTTGCCAAAAAAAGGAATAGACACGTAAAGGTATGCTTAAATTGTTCTTGCTTCCACTCCTCGATCTTGTGGTCACTGTCAATGAGCAGATCTTTTTGAAGTGTAATAACTAAGGTGCCACACCCCCCTCCCTCCAATA
>QLOD02000016.1:8289683-8302442 GCA_003260245.2 Sideroxylon spinosum | reverse complement strand
TTGTTTGCCTAACCTAACGAGCAATGTGTTTTTGCTCATTGGGTTATACAAAACAATTATTTAGGGCCAAACATCCTATAAATAAGGGGCATCTCCTTCTCATTTTCACCATCCCACCTGCCTCTTTCTCTTCTCATTCCTAAAGCTAGCCATTAAGTGGTGTTCTCAAGGTTTTTGGAAGATTTCCAGGCTTTTTCTCTCTTGAGTTTCATGTTCAGTATAATTTTCTCTCTAGCAATTTTTATTTTATCTCTCAATTCAATTTATTTGTATAATTAGAATAGAATGATTTTAATTGTATAAATAAAATTCTTTGTTAATGAAAGATATATGAATCATAATTTAAGATCGAATTATAACCGATATATGATATTGATCGAATTTACTAAAGATAAATTTTGTAAAATTTCAAATATCATACAAATGACATGCCCACATCATACTAACATGACATACCACGTCACAACATCATTCTATCATGATATATCATGTCATAAAACCATGTTCACCACGTCATACCATGTCATAACATAACATTACCATGCTAAGCCATGCCAAACATCATATTTGCCATGCTATGTCATCTCTATCTGTTATACCACGTCATTATCATCCTACACCATGCTCACATGTCATATTACCATGCTATCCCATGTTATATCAGTCTATGATCATGTTATACCATGCTATCCCATGTTATATCAGTCTATGATCATGTTATACCATGCTATGCCATGTTATATCAGTCTATGATCATGTTATACCATGTTACCATGCTCATTCACCATCCTACGTCATGATATAACATGCTAGGACATCATTTACCATGCTAGGTTATACACTGACATGCCATACATCAGGTTTTGATATACTGACAGAGGTCTTGACATGCTAGAACATATCCAAACATCAACTATACACTTACTAGGGTTGACACCGATTTGAAAATCAAATGCTTGGTAATCCAAAGCATTCACCTGAACCAGCAAGGCTCTAGAGACTGGGAATGACTTAGGATTGGCTAGCCAATGATTTCTAAGTCATAACATCCCTTAGATATATCTGACATGCATATTTGAACTGTCATCCATGATGACATCACATTCAACATGTCCATATCATATCTGATCATAGAAATTGCATCACTCACATCACATTAGGCTCCTAGGCTATTCACTTAGACCTGATCATCATCACAATGAACTATGCTCTCGACCTGAGCTAAGTTTCTTTTACATATGATATATATTCACCCACATGGGTTAAGCACTTCCTTGAAGCGAAGCTCCATTTATATAGTTATGTGCAAGGTGCTAACTGTCTCTTTCCTTGGAGCTAAATTCCCCAACACAGTGAGGCTCCTTGCAGCTAAACTCCCCAATAGAATGAGGCTCCATTCCCTAGTTATGTGCTTGGCGCTAACTATCTTCTTGTCTAGAGCTAAGCTCCTTTTCCATAGTTATGCGTTAGGCGCTAATTATCACACCTGATCCCTTAAACATGGTACACAGGAAGTTCTAACAGATGGCTTGAGTCCGGTCATCACAATGTAGAACACTGGCTTAGAGCTAAGCTCTACATCATTTCAAATCAATTGGTAGAGCTACATAAGCCTCATCCCTTAACAGAGTGTGTAGGTAGCTAGAGCAGAAGTCTTGAGCATCATTTGATGGAGTTATGTAGACCTGATCCCTTAATAGGGTACATAGGCAGCTCAAGTAGAAGGCTTGTGTCTGTTCGTGCTAGCTTGAAACGCTTGGCTTGTGTTGCTAAATTACCTCACCCTTAATTGTAAAATTCAAATTTAAGTGTGCTAAGTAAAGAGAATTGAGTCAAACTTCTCCAAGTGCAAGGTGTGGTTGAAATATAATAAACTGGTGAATACCAAGTCAATATCCACAGGGATCTAAGGAGCAAAGTTATGGTTGACTCTAATAGGTCATATGAAATGGGTTGATAAGAATTGAATTTAGCTAAAATATGATATTAAAAAGATGGGCAAGGCAATTCTAATACCTTTCCAAATATACTTCAAATGCCAAGAGTTTATAATTCATCAACACAATTTGTACTAATGTTATAGAAGGTTAAATTCAATTGAAACAAACCATCGATCAAACGCTTGATGTGCATAGCATAAGTGAAGGACAATGGGAGTTCTAATTCTTGTAACCCACTTAAAACATTGTTATGAGAGCTCTAATTTAAGCAACACCTATGAGCTTATTGATAAGCTAAATAATCAGTACCAATCGGATCTTGATCCAATGATTTCTAACGTATTCTGGAACAATTAAATTGGTAATTGAAGAACTTAAAACTTAACCATGAAGCATGACATCTTGAGGATCATCGGAAATGACATTGTCCTTGCCTTAGCCTTAGAAAGTTCAGCTGATCATTCTTAGAAAATTGAGAATAGAGATAGAAAATTGAGATGGAAACGTTGAATTTTGAAATTGAAAATTACTTGAAGATTAAAATCTAATTAAAGTACCTTAAATTAATGTTACAATTGAAAACTGAAATCCAAAGTTAAAAACTGAAAGTGCAAAATCAATACTAACTCTCTCTCTCTTTTCATTTTTTATATGGAATTCTCACTCTAAAACCAACTACTAGAATCTTCCCCTGTGTATCCTATGAGGTTAGCTATATCCTCCTTTCCCTTTCTCACTCTTCCTGAAACTTCTCCTTTTAGCCTTGCAATTTGCTACTTAATTATAGAGTTTCCATCCATTAATTTTAGGATCTCTATAACATGGGTAGTTGAAGACTCGTGAAAGATAGTGTTGAGAGATAACCCATCATTCGGATGCTACAGAACAGTATTCAAGTATAATATTCCTTCTAGAACTTGTTTCACTCACCAACAGTATTTAAAGTTCATATCTGAATACAACTTTTGGCTTCCAAATTTTCCAAGCTGATGGTTTAATCCTCTTGTATTGAACTTAAATGAAAATTCTTAATCTTAACAAGTGGCTTAAATCAGTTGATATGTTGTATTCAAATACATCCTATCTTGTCATTCTCCATGTCTCTTCCTTTAAACCTTTAATGAGCCTACTTCACCTTTTATTGTGATAAAAATTCAGCATATGTTCCATTTTGAGTGATGGGGATAAAACACTTGAAGTTCAATCACACCCCCCAACTTTAACATTACTAGTCCCTAGTAATGCCTCAAGTAAAGGATGTAGAAGAGCTATTTTTGTTGAAGATAAATAGAAACTATGTTTTATTTTCAGAAAGTGGATCTTCTTTCATGGGAAATCACGACTATCTCATAGAGTAAGCTTTTTCAGCCCTGAGTTCCCCCTAGTGGATGAGTGTATTCTTGCGAGGGTTTGCAAAGTTGATACCACAAACATCAATTACGATTTCAAATGAATGGTAAATCATAACTATAGAATGTTAATTAATACCATGAGCCAAGAAATTTAAGATTAAAGTTTTAAAATATAAAATTCTATATGGTATGTAGAACTTGCTAAGTATTTGAATTAAATGTAAAAGTCCACCTCTTGAAATTTTCAACTCAACATAAATCTCTAAAATCCACTCTATTTTGAACTTTGCACCATACTATTTCTCCAAGTTTCAACTTCAATCTTCACCTTGGATGTCCCTCTCAAATATATAAGAATACACCAGATTTTCACTCAAGATGCCCCCTTTTTTTTAAGGGTAAATGTAAACCAAATTCTAGAAGGTAGCATCCACAAGTAAAAAATGGTTATTTAAGAAAGAAAAGAACTTGGCGTAACTCCATGAAAGAACGATGTAATAGGAATTATTAGTGAACTTTACTGAGCCTCTTGACATTAAAACTCTGCAATTGTTCATCAATCCACCTGAATCAATTAGGACTTTTCTTGATTGTAGTAGCGGTCATTTGGGTAAAATATAGTTTTCCAAAAGAAAGAATTAGCAATTCAAAAATATTTTTGGAAAACACTTAATATTGATGCCCCAACTCTCATTTCCTTCCCAAAATATCAGTTCACTCCTCTAATGTGTGAAACAATAATTCAATAGAAACTTTTTTTTCTTTTTTGAAATTGAAATCTTGAATTCTGAACTCTTTTATTTCTTTAGTTTCCCTCTCAAATATTCACACTTCTTCTCAACATTTTTTTTCCCGTCATTCACACATTTTCTTTTCAACCCTTATTCCCATTTTTTTCAATACTCACACCTCATTCTCCTTAGTCTCTTTACCTCATTTTACTAATGCATTGCCAAAAAATATAAAAATAAAGAGGGCTTGAGAGCATTCATGTTAGGGTTAAGGGAATTATGTGTTGAAAAGAAAGAAGTATGAATGCTCACTTTAGGCTCAAACTTGGGTATTAAGGTGATGTTCATGAATGATGGGAATTTAAAGACTCAATTTTAGAAAAGATGGCCTAATATCATTTTTTAAGTCTCTTTCAAAATATTCATAAAATAGAAACATCAAAATTCCAGCTAGGCTCATTCATCACTCCTTTAAATACCTAAAGCAAAGTAATGTTGTTAGAGTTATTGAATATAAATAAAAGAGAAAAATATCAAACTTATAAACGCTTCAGAGTGACTGTAACCCTCTCGTGAATAAAGTTAGAAGGCTTAAAATCTCTCTTGAGGTCAAGCCTTCACTATAGCTGGTAAGTGGTAAAGTACATCATCTAATCAAGAGTTTTATTCATGAGTATCAAGGTTAAGTCAACAATTCATAAACTAAATCCATATACAATTCAATTCAGCAATTCAATCTATGCAAGTTAAATATATCACAAATTTTGAACACCAAAACTTAAGACTCATTTTTTAGCAATTGGCATCAACTAAAATTGCAGACTATAAATTTCCATCCATTCAAAACGTAAAGATTCATTTCACAAGGAAAGATCATAGAAGCTTTTTAATTGATCAATTTTAATTTCTAACCAAACACCACCAGTTTCATGATCATTTTCATCAAAAATTTAGATCAAAATCAAACCAAGCTAAAAACAATAGTCAAAATAAAACATTCTATCCTACATTCAAACAAACATGGCTTAAGATCTTCCTAAGAACCCACATATAGATTTTAATCTGTATTTTAGAACAAAGCACAATCCAATGGTCCACTTTTCTTTCACTGAGCAACTTTAAAATCTCCTGGAGAAATAGGTACATATAATCCCTCTAACATATCCATCACCTATTCGTTATTTTTCTCTTGTTGATCTTTCTAACTCTCCATTTTAGCAATTAACTCATCCTACTTTCTCCGGAGCTCTATCACTATTTCGTATAAACTTTGGATAGTAAATTCTCTAGTTCATTCTTCCCTTGCTGGTTCTTGTTCACCTCATGCTTCCACCGCAACTCTTCTTTCAGATTGTCCTTGTCTCCTATTCATGAAGTCTTAGATATTCTAATAGCAAGTTTAACAATTTCCATTCTTGCCTTCCCTCTTATCCCATGGTTCTACACAATCTTTGTTATTAGTCCTCCAAATGGTAGCCTTGAGTTAACTCCAGGTTTTTCCACTGCTGAGGCTACGGTAGTCTAAATGTGTTTGGTTAAATCAATGGAAATATCCAGAAGTAGCTTCCCAATGAACTCAGCTTGTGCCACTATTACAGATGAAACATAGGCATGAGAAAGGATTTTGACACACCAACATGTGTAATGCATTCTCGTTCTGTCCCATCGAGCTTAAGAGTTTCCTAATAAAAATATTTCCAAATTATCCTTACTTAACTATTCTTCCCACTTCGCTTGTTATGTGAAGTTGCAACAGAAATAATTCTTAGTGGGAGTACACTAGCCCTAACAATCAACTTAAGGGTCAACACCATAGTTTTCTTTTTTATGTCAGTATGAATTCCACTTCACCATCATCCCCTTTTATAGAATTAAAGTAAAATTCCTTAACTAAGATCACAATGGCTCTCTGACTGGTACTTACCCACTCAAGCCATCCTTTGTTCACAATCATTTCCGTCAACTCATATGGATAATCTGCATAATCATCAAGTTGGATACCCCTCTCATACAGAACTGCTCACTTAGCACACCCATCCTTGTACCTCGACTCGAACACTGGATTTGCAAACTGAGGGTTAGAATAAGGTTCATAAAAAATAGCAACATCAGAGGTCTCTACTTCCAGGATAAAGGCATTACCATTAAGTTCACCTATTGACTGTTCTTGCTCATTGTGTGTTTGAACTTTAGCACTTGGAGAGGTAGTGATGTAGCCTCAGTCATTGCTATCTCTATGCTTTTAGAAATAATAGAAACAGACCTCTACCTTAAAATTGCTCCCTCAAGTGCATGCTTACTCTTCTTGGAGCTTCCCAATCCGATGCCCTGGTTTTTCTTTTTGGAGGCATTTTCTTTTTTTCCTCTTGTTAAATGCCAATAACTAAAGAATCCTAGCTTTTAACTTTCCTAGTTTCAAAAATCTCAAATGACAGTTCAATAACTTCAATACTGATAGGTAGAGGGAAATAATGAGATGTATACGGGCTATGCATTGTTGAGCTATTTGGGCAAGGGTTTAGAGCATCCGAATTTGAAAAGTTAAATTGGTCACAGTACTGGAAATCTACAGTACTTCCAATGCAATTTCTCTCCAAGGTATTCAATACATCATGCTCAAGAAAAAACAAGCAAGTGTATAGAAAATGCTGCAGAAATTTAACTCAGAGTATATCAATGAAATCCCCTCAATTGTGATGAGAAACTGAAAAAGTTAGAAAGAATTGGAATTCTCTGATAAAAAACTATACATGCTGTACTTCTTCCATTTTGTTCAAAGATAAAAATCTTGATAAAACAAAAACAAGTGAAAAAAAAGCTCAAAACTGATCTTACAAATGCTCATACTTCATGAACCTTACAAAATAGTTTTACCATTGCAAGGAAACCATTATAGCTTTAATTTTTGAGTTTTTTTTTTTTTTTTAAGTAACAGGGAGAAGCTACCTGTAGGCCCTTCGAGTTTTGTTAGGATCGAAACTCCTCGGGAAACCGGCACAAGCCCCTGCACACCGACCCCCAGGTTAATCGCGGACATCTTTCCAATTTAATGGACAGCCCGAGAGACTCTCCAAGAATTGTTAGTCCTTGGAGTCGAACTCCCAACCTTTTGTGAGGAAGCTAAAATCCCTGATCAAGTGACCTAAGCCACTTGGTTGTAATTTTTGAGATACTCAAACCAGATTGGAGTAGAATTGCATTATAGATAAGATTCTTCATTGCTTTATAGGTCACTACCTGCTTGAATGATTACTGAAACTAAATTTTAGAACTGGCAAACTGAATTTATATATATAGATATGGAGGAAAATAAAGGAAATAAAGTAACTTGAGAAAAACTACCCTACTAAGGTACATAAAATAGAATTTTCTTACCAATCAGCAGTAGTTCGGGGGATCTTCAAGATCTTAGCTCTCAATTTTAACCACTAAGCTCTCATGGTATTCCTTAAGCCTATGCCCATTCACTCGAAACACATTCTTTGAAGTGGGATTTTCAATATCAACAGCCCCAAATTCAGTGATATTTCTAATCACATATGAACCAATCCATCTAGATTTGAGTTTTCCTAGAAATAAAAAATTAGACTTGTTTAATAAAAAAAATTTTGGAAAGGAAAAGAGGAAGCAATGAAATAGAACCCTAATAAACGACTTGAAAATTTTCTAACACTCACCAGAGGAACATAAACTCTAATAAGGGAATGTTTTGAAATAGTTTGAATTGTAGAGGCCAAGTAGGCCAAGCGACGAGTTGGTAGTAAAAAGGCACTCAATTGCTATGAGACAGATAAGGGGGGTCTAGGGTTTTGCTGCAGTAATAAATATGGCATATGTTAAAGCTGAGAAAATGCCCAACGCATCAATAATACGGTGATTATATACTAGTAGAGGTGAGATAGGTCACCAAGGATGTGAAAAGATTTTATAGCTAAAGGACATACATTTGAAATTCAAAATTTTACTCTAATCGGATAACAAGTTATCTCGACCAGGGTGGGGGGATATTATTGGTACAAAAATATATAATGGACACGTGGCATCATTCCTGAGTATAGGCATGCCGAGCAAGTAAGAGCCTAACCCTGAGCATCTTTTGTCCCCAAGAGCCTAGCCCTGAGTATCTTTTGCCCATGACTTTATCAATTTGGCTTTACAATGAAATGTATAAAAGCTAGTTTAAATGCAACCATGCATGCGGTATTGTAATAAATTCAGTTCATTTATTACAATTATCGATTCAATTAGTTCGTTACATAATAAATGATAGACATAAAGTGACATTCGGCATGCCCAAATGTCATATCACCCTACCACTCTGAAATTTACAACGCACATTAAATGCTGAGTGATAGAAAGTAAACCATCTATATAATAAATAAGATGTTTTTGAAAATATTCTTCTCACAAACTAAGATCCTGGCTGAGATCTTTTACAAACTAAGGTTTTCCCTAAAAAACTTTTATTTCTTTGTCCAGATTGCTAAATATTACAACTTCACTTTTTTTTTTTTTTTACTAATAAAAGCACTAGAATTGTGACATAGAATTTTAATAAATGTAAAAATACTCATGTGTTCTGAAAAATGACCTATAATCTTGGGTTCTGAAAGGAATTCACTTGCTTATGGGATCCAAAAGATGGCCCACTTACTTAAAAATTTAATATAATTGTTAAATTTTATACATTTTAATTATAATTGTAATTAAATTAAGATTAAAAATGGAATTGCATTAAGAAACACAAATAAAAAATTTTAAATAATAATTAGGTTATTTTTTGTATAATAAATTTTAATATTTTTAAAATTAGAAAGTAGAAATAAATATCGAAATTAAGTAGGTTCAGTTATTGTTTAAAATTATAATTTTAAATTTAAATTAATCATATTGACTTTTTTTGTTTTATAAAGCACATATGATTAATAATAATATTTTTTTGAGTTATTTTTATAAAACTAATTAAAAATTTATATTCATCATTCTATTTTATTTTATTTTTACAAATATTTAAATAGAATTAGCTTTTGCAGAGTGATATTTTTTCTAAGTTTTAATTTTAAATATAAATTAATAAGGTTGACTATATATATACACTAAAGTATAACATATTTAAAAAAATGTTCTTCTTACAAACTAAATTTCAAAGACTGAGATTGTGTTTTATTCTTCAACAAATAGTTCAGATTGTTTACAAACCAAAACTTCCTCTAAAACTCCTGTTCAGTCTTTCGGTCACTCCTGTTTAATCTTTCGGTCAATTCACATTCTCACAGACCATTGAATAATGATATCTTAAGAGTTGCATTAAGAAAGACAAAAATTTTACTTCCACGATATTATATTGTCCAGGTAAAGAGAAAGAAAGTGTATAGAAATATATACCTATTTAATTTTAGTGAGAAGTGCTGTAGACATGGGTTATTCGATAGTACATAAAATAAAACGGGATGAGTTTTGAAAATGACCTTCTCCTAAACTAAAATTCAACGATTACGCATTTTTTTGTTTTTTTTTTTTTTATTCAGCAATTGAGATTATTTTTATATTTTAAGTTTCCATTCAATTGTCATTTTAGTGGACCACATTACCATTTATTTCACAAAATGATTTGGGCATTTTAAATTTCATCAAAATTCAAGCGTGGAGATTATGGCAAGTTAAAATCGCCAATTTAAATTTCGCTCAATTATGATTTTTAAGAAATTGAGCTTCTATATTAAAGTACTTTAATTTGTGTTTTCTTATAATGCTTATCAAAAATTAATTGGAGAAAGACTAAAACGCAGGTAATAGTTGATATGGATTAAAGTTTTGAGAAGAAAAATTAAAACTCATGGATTATCTTAGTTTTTTCAATTTTTAATTTTTTTTCCAATGTTTCAACTATATAAGAAACTTAATATTAATTTTGTTCAGAGTGCCATAAGAATGGATTAATACTAGTCATTATATATTAAAGGAATGCAATAAGGTTATTTTCCTAATCATTTCTCTATTATTTTATTTATTCTCTCAGCCTATAAATAGTTCACATGGTGAGATACTCTTGCTATTGTTAACTGAACTCTTATACTCTATACAACTATTCTATTAAGCCCGTCACCAACTTTACCATCCGAGAGTCTTTAGTCAAGAACATTCTTCTACTCTCTCTCTCTCTCTCTCTTTGATATTCCGTTGTTTTACAAGTCTTCTCAAACTAGTTCCATTAACATAGTGAAATGTATGAAGGTATTTTTTATTTCAGAACCATAGCAGTAACAAAATTGATATTCAATTCAGTACGATTTTTGGTCGCACCCATATGCAAAAGCTTTTTTTTTCTAATCTAAGAAATTCAGACCAAACCAAACCAAAACACCCCCACCCGAAATAGGACATCCAATAAATATGGAATCATCACAAAATTTAAGAAATGCAAATGAAAACGGTCCCAACTTAAATTTGAATCTAGATTTGAGAGTTGCAAAAAAAGAAAAGCGTCATTATTTAACTTGAAATTTAACAACAAATCGTTTACCCTGCAGCTTAATTCGAAGTTTACATTGAGTCCGAAAGCTAAACTAGATGAGTCCTCATTTTGTTCTTTAAAATCTAATTAGATAATTAATAATTGTTCAAAATGCATGAGATGAGTGATAGGGTTGATCCTACCATCATAGCTCACAAGGCGTGTAAATAACTCACCAAACCCATTAATATGAAAGGTACATATATATACACGCACAACCTATACGTATTTCATCAATATGACACGCACAAAACCTATATTTTGCAAACTTTTATGTTTGGTATATGGGAATGAAAGAAAATGAAATAAAATACAATGCGGGAATAAAATTTGGTTGCTACCATAAACTTAATGGGAATAGAATAGACATTTAAAATTTTATAATTTGATTATATATTTTAAATATAATGAAATGAAATAAAATATAATATAATAAAAATTAATAATATCAATTTTTTAAAAACTATAAAAATAAACTTTATTTTCAAATCGCGAATTTGAGTAAAAAAAAATGATCCAGGAATAAAACGTTCATTTTACAATTTAAATTCAAATTGAGTCAAAATTTTCTTTATTATTAATAAATATGTCATCAAATATTTTTTTAATATTTTGGGATGCTTAAAATACGAATTTAGCCCAAAAGCGGGCCCAAGAGCAAAAGAGTTCGAAGTTAAATGAAATTTTATTAATTGTTAAGAAATATATCGATAAATATTTTTTAAACTTTTTTAGAAGCCCAAAAATACAAATTTGGACAAAAGACGAACTCAAAGGTAAAATGCTCATTTAATAACCTAACTTAGATCGGATCATAATTTTCTTAGTTATTAAGTAATATGAATGAATATTTTTATTAGTCTTTCAGAAGCTTGAAATACGAATTTAAAAAAGGAAAAAAATAGATCTAGGAGTAAAACAATCATTTTATAGCCGTAATTCGGATTTGTTTGAAAATAAAGTCGAGGGATAAAATGGTCATTTTACAACATAAATAAGTAATTAAAAGAAATTTTTTACTACAAAGTATTTGAAATTTTTTACTACCACGTAGTTGTTTGTTTTTTACTTTTAGTTTTTTTAATTTTTGGATCAAATTTTAATTGCTATGAAATGGTTATTCCATCTCTTAAAGTATAGAATGTCTTTTTCCACTTTATCCAGAAATGGTTATTTCCATGAAATAACATTCTAAGTTTTTTTATACCAAACATAAGAGTATGTTAAAATGGAAATGGATTTCATTCCATTTCATTTTATTTTTACATACCAAACATAACCTTAGCTTAATGATTGCAGCCTCCTAAACGTACTCTTGGGTCTCGGCCAAACAAAACCAAAGGCTTTTTCTTTTATTTATTTATTTTTAAAATTTTTTTTTCATGTAAAATATTTTTCTTGAAAAATATATGTATTTATATTTTAAAACAATACATGAATAAAATAGCATTTTTGTAATAAAAATACATTTCAATTGCTAATATATTTTAAAATAATTAATTAGTTTCCATAAAAAATCATATATTATTTTATGTAAGTAGTATTAAAATTTCCTAAATATTATACAACATTACACTTATATTCATGTTAGTATGGAGTGTGTCTTCTTTTCCCTCCATCCCCAACTTCAATTTTCTTCTCCTTTACAATTTTTCAATATCTTCTGGTCATGCCCTTCTTCATTTGTTTCTCTTCGCTACTCCTATCTATTTTTTTTTCTTTTTAATCAATTCTCTAAATTAGTAGAAGTTACAAGTAGAAAAAATTAATTGAAGGAGAAATTATAGAAAAACTATGATGAAAAGGTTGAGAAGAATAAAAAATAATAATGTGGCTTTTCAAATGAAATTATGAGTAAACTTCAACAAGAAGACTTCCTGCGTAGAAACGTATGCTACTTTGGCAAAATTAATAAAGTTTCAATTTTGATATAATTTTTTGCCTTCTTTTATTAATATCTCTCTTTTTTTTACAACTATTAGTGTTTTTTAAAAATAAAAAATTAATAATTACCATTTAATAAAATAAATTTAATTTTTATTTTTTAATATTTCTTAACAAGTCTTTCTAAACCACTAACTAATTATATATATATATATACACTTTGATGGTCACTTAACTATAAATTATTTACTTAAAATGCTGTATAAAACTATTCATCTAATAATTTACAAGTGTTTAAATACTCTTTTGGTAATTTATTTAAAAAGTACACACATATA
>QLOD02000016.1:8267646-8289583 GCA_003260245.2 Sideroxylon spinosum | reverse complement strand
ATCTATTTCACTTTTAAATTGAAGCATGAATTAGTGATGTGACTGTATATCACCCCTTAAACTAGTCTAGGAATTTTATGGATAAATTCACTGCAAACCCTCAGGAGACTTCACTCATCCACTAAGGGAAACTTAGGGGTTTAAAAGGCTTGTTGCACGTTGCTAAGTGCAACTGTGTTTCCAACGAAAAGAGAAATAGGATAAAATTTTAGGTAGTTTGAATAAAGCCATTGCTAGGGACTAGCAATGCTCTAGTTGGGGGATGTGATTACATTTGAAAAGTGTAATTGCAAGACCATTATTTTAACATAAAGTCATACGTTTTCTTCTTTATTCATGCATTTTGTTACGTTTCACACTAATGTGATTTATTTTTCTTAATTGTAGGAAAAAGGTTCAATAAATGCAATTGGGAGTGTTGAAGAATACAATGAAGGATAGCTCAAAGGACACTTCCATGGAGGGTGTGGAAGAAGAAAAGCAAGTTTGGAGCTTAGATGTACAAACCACGGCAAGTGTCCAGCACTAGACCCTGACAGTGTTTCGATCATAACTTTTCACTCGAAACTTCATTAACCTGATTCTTTTTCGGTTGGAAAGAAGACTCAAATAGATACAACTTTTGTATCTTAACCGAAGCCTAAATCTGTCGTATTCAAGGTTAAAATTGTAGTAGAATTCAGAAATGCTAGTGTAGAGGTGTCCGGATACCCTCAGGACCACAGGAGACAAAAAGTGGAACATGGGGCTACTGCTGCCGGACACCTCATCTGGGTGTCCGGACACCTAGGACACCCGAAGTTCCATGATTTTGGTTATTTTTTGGGGTTTTGTGCATGGGCTATAAATACCCATTGAGCAGCTATTTAGAGGGAGTTCTCCTAGCCATTCTAGAGTAGTTTTTAGGGTTTAGAAAATTATTTTCGTTTATTTTTGAAGATGTTTTTATGAGTTTGCGCAACAGTGGGTGTGATTGTTTCAGCTTTAGTTATTGTTCTTCGCTCTTTCAATTCTTCGAAGTACGGTATTGTACTTTCTTATTTTTATAGAAGTTCAGATCTCTTTTCTTTTGTTTCATTTTCGTATTGTCTGGGTTTCTTATTGATTTATATTTATGAATTCTTACAGAATGGTAGCGTAACTCTCTTGTTCTTTATTTATCACTTTAAATTCGTAATTTGATCTTGTTCACTTTCTTTTAAAATCATTTGTTATTAATTTTTTATCACGATTCAATTGCTTGAACAAATCTAGGAGTAGTATAAAAATATTTCTTGATTAAATTTGAAGTGATTCTTGAACTTAGGCGTAGAGAATGTTTTTAACCTAGAAATTGAAACTTAGGATCCCTGTGGATTCGATCTCGGACTCACCGAGTTAAAACTACATCGCACACCCTTATATTTGGGGGATATTAGTTGCTGCAATTTCTAGAGGCGGTCACGGGCCCCCTTTTGGTGTTTTCAAGTGCATTTGGAAAGCCTTTGAGTTTCTTTTTTTAGAGCCTCAAAGTTTTTACCCGAAACTCTACCAGATTTAAGGTAGAGACTTCCCAAACATTTTTACTTGAAATTCTGTTGGATTAAGGTAGAGATTTCCCAAACATTTTTTCTCAAAACTCGACTGGATTTAAGGTAGAGATTTCCTACACATTTTTCCCAGAACTCTGCCAGATTTAAGGTAGAAATTTCTCAAACATTTTTACCCGAAGTCTACTGGGTTTAAGATAAAGATTTTCCAAACATTTTTCTGAAACTCTGTCTAGGTTAAGGTAGAAATTTTTCAAAACATTTTTGCCCAAAATTTTGATAAATTTTCCAAAAAGCATTTCTCTATATTTTCATCTTTGAATTTTGTTTAATTTTCATCAAAATTATTGATAAAAGAATTTTCGAAACCCCAAAAAATTTTGAGCTAGAACATGAAGATTATTGATCAATGAGATTAGCCCATGACACCCATTCAGATGTTGAGGAAATTTCACTATATCATTATTCATGATTACAAAATTGAAGAGTAGTTAGAATTATGCCCAAATTTCTATGATGTAAGAATGATTCATGGAGTTATAAAGTGAACATGCATTTTAATTTTACAATTGTAATTTTCTTTCCAATGATAATCTGAACAGGAGTAGGCAATGTACCTTGATTTTAATAACAAATTTCTTACATTTATTCATTATTCATCACTTTTTTTCCTCAACAATAAGATGGTTCCATGAATAAAATTAAGTAAATACCAATTTCAAACGCAGTATTTAATTAAACATATTTTATGGGCACTATTGCTACCGATCATTAACATCGTCGCTTTCACCATTCTCATGTTCATACAAGAGCTCGAGTTAGAATTATGGCTGAGATATTTGAAGTCTCAACTAATGTGAGCAGTCAGATGTTGTAGTTTCTCCCATTTACAACTAAGTTCCCATCTGTTATCATTACTGAAACACTAGTCATTGTAGTTACTACTTTTGCTCCAGAACATTTGAGTGGATTTGTTCCATCGCTCTTTGGGATGCTACCAGCAATAGTTCGTAGGATTATGGCACCACCCATGATGCCCTTAACTAAGGACCAGGAGATTGCTAATCTGACAATGGCCCTTAACCGGGCGATGACACATGTTTCTACTTCTTAAGTTAATCAAATCGTGCCACTATATTATCAGATGCCTTCAGCTCCAGAAGAAGAACAAAGAGATCATTCTACGGGATATGAGACTTATCATCAACTTGAAGCCACTTAGCCCTTCACAACTCCTCAACCTTCACAATGAAGGATAGCTCAAAGAACACTTACATGGAGGGTATGGAAGGAGAAAAGCAAGTTTGGAGCTTAAATGTGCAAACCACGACAAGTGTCCAGCACGAGACCCTGACAGTGTTCTAGTTATAACTTTTCACTCGCAACTCCGCTTGACCTGATTCTTTTTGGGTTGGAAACAAAACACAAATTACTACAACTTTTGTGTTTTAGCCGAAGCTTGAATCTATCTTCTTCAAGGTCAAAAATGTAGTAGAAGTCAGGAACGCTAGTGCAGAGGTCTCCGGACACCCTCAGGACCACAGAAAACAGAAAGTGGAACATGGGGCTACTGCCGTCCGGACACCCCATCTGGGTGTCCGAACACTTGGGACATCCGAATTTCCACGATTTTGGTTATTTTTTAGGGTTTTGTGCATGGGCTATAAATACCCATTGAGCAGCTGTTTAGAGAAAGTTGTCCCACCCATTCTAGATTATTTTTTAGGGTTTAGAAAATTCTTTTCATTTATTTTTGAAGATGTTTTTACGAGTTTGCACAACAGTGGGTGTGATTGTTTCAGCTTTAGTTATTGTTCTTCGTTCTTTCAATTCTTCGAAGTACGGTATTGTATTTTTCTTATTTTTATAGAAGTTCAGATCTCTTTTCTTTCGTTTTATCTTTGTATTGTCTTGCTTTCTTATTAATTTATATTTATGAATTCTTACAAAATGGTAGCGTAAATCTCTTGTTCTTGATTTAACTTCATAGGGAAGGTGGAATGTTTGAATCATATTATGCGCTAGGGTTTCATAGATAAATACGCAAACGCGTAAACATCTACATTAGAATTTCAAATCTATCTTTCGTTTAAAAGAATCTTTGAAAACAAAAAATTTTGATCATATTCCAATAATCATTGATAAAGGTTCTCGAATCTTTAACTTTCTTAAAACTCTTAAAAAAAAAAAGATTAGGTTTGAAACCACAAGTGTTTTCTTAAGAAAAATCTTTCCGAATTCATAATCCATTAGACATGAGTATGAATTAAGTATTGTCGATTTTTAAAAGAGCTTTAACGATGATATCTTCCAATTAGTTTTTCACTTCGACGTGAAACTTTGATTGGTAAATAAAGCACCAATATGATTTAATTTTATTCCACCTGAACTTGAATGTTAAATCAAGGATTTTTACTTATCACTTTAAATTCGTAATTTAATCTTGTTCACTTTCTTTTAAGATCAGTTGTTATTAATTTTTATCAAGATTCAATTGCTTAAACAAACCTAGGAGTAGTATAAAAATATTTCTTGATTAAATTTGAAATGATTCTTGAACTTAGGCATAGAGAATGTTTGTAATCTAGAAATTGAAACTTAGGATCCCTGTGGATTCGATCTCGGACTCACTGAGTTAAAACTACACCGCACACTCTTATACTCGGGGGTTATTAGCAATTGTAATTTCTAGAGGCGGTCATTAGGCTAGGGTTTATTCTTGGCTTCAAGCCATTGAAGGTGGTGCAGTAGTTGGTTAACTTAAAAGAATATTTTTCGATGAAACATCTTTCTGATTTCTAACTGGAATCTCATACTAAGCTAGGGTTCTTTGAAACTCAACTCACCCATGTTACAGGCATAGCTTGGTTACAAGTTTTCACTTGTCCACACTAAGTGTTTGGTTCAATGTCCCGGTGAGTTAGAAATATATTTTCCAAAAACCTAAATTAGGTTTTCTTAAAAAACTAAATCACTCGTGTTATAATCATTGCTTGGTCACGAGTGCCACTCATATATACCAAGTATTTGATTCAATGGCCTAGTGATTTAGAACCTATTTTCCTAAGACCATAAATTGAAGTTTTCTTAAGAAATTGATTCACCCATGTTACTATCGAAGCTTGGTTACAAGTTGACACTTGTGCACACTAGGTGCTCGAGTCAATATCCCGGTGAGTCCAAAGCGTATTTCAAAAGTCTACGCTTTCCTTGAGTTCCATAAATTAGGTTTTAATAAAATATCTTCTGACCTAGCAACGCGTGTGCGTCTATTAGGTTGACTTATCAATGCGTTTGAGTAAACCACTACTACTACCCTACTACCAGATTTGGTTCGAAGTTAAGATTCTCTTAGTTATTTTATTTGTAGTGTTTTCATCTTAATTTAGAATCACAATTCCTTCACTCCACCATTCTCAACTCAACCCATTCCTAAGCATCCCATAAATCTAAAGTTCGTTTAGATTAATTTAGGTTTCACCTACTAACTAAAGTGAACAGGTCTAGAGCTTTTAACAAAGCCCTCGCTGTGGAGATGACCTCGGTAAACTACAACCACCCTCCTGCACTTGAGAGGTAGAACCCTAACATATTTCAAGGTTGGTCAATGTATAATAAGGGACATACTCCAACTGGATAAGCATGCACCTGAATCTTGTATAGTGTGGCATGAAAATTAAAGACCTTTCAATTTCAAACTTGGGATGATCCAACTTCTACCAATCTTTCACGGTATGGAATCTGAATATCCTTACAAACACTTAACTAGATTTAGGAATATTTGTGTGTCCTTCAGAGATCAAAATTATCCTAGAGATCTAGTATTTCTAAAACTTTTACCTTTCTCTCTTGAGGATAAAGTTGCTAGATGGTTTGAATTCTTGCAACCAAATTATATTCGTTCTTAGGAAGAAATACAAGCCAAATTTCCTCAGAAAAATTTTCCTCCCAATCGAACTGATGCTATTTAACACCAGATTTTGAACTTTACTCCTCAGACTGATGAAACATTTTGTCAATGCTGGGAAAGGTTCAAAACACATTTACATTCCTATCCACATCATGGATTTGAAGTTTGGCGTTAATAAGTATCTTCTATGGATCATTAACGCGAAAACTAAAACAATTTATGGAAACCATGTGCAATTGACAATTCTATGATAAAACTCCTAAAGAAGCATACGAGTGCTTTGAATTCCTTGCTGAAAATGTACAAACTTAGGATAATAAGAGAACCCAAAACACCAAAGCTGCTAGTGTTGCATCAAATAGAGGTTTACACCAATTGAGTGAAACTGATGAACTAAATGCTAAATAAGTAACACTAAATAGGGAGATTGAGACCTTGAAATTAAAAATAAAACACCAACTATCAAGGAGCATGTGGCAAGTGTGTACTGTCTTATGTGTGATAGCCAAGTACACAAGACAAATGACTGCCCTATAATCCCTGCGTGTAGAGAAATAGTGCAAGAGCAACAATCCAATGAATTAGCTATCAATGCGATCGACCAATTCTGTCCACCATATCAGGGACAAAATCATAGGAGAAATCCATTTTCTAAAACCTTTAATCCGGGCTCGATGAATCATCCTAATTTTGGATGGAGAAATGGTAGAGTATCAATGTGTTGGTAGTACATTCTGCTCGACCTTCACCTATTCCACAAATTCCTACCTATAACCCAGGACCATCTCAAAACATGGGACCATATCCAAATACACAATTCCTTCCTAATAAGTGGTCCACCGAAGAGACTCTTCAGCAATTCATGGCTACACAATCTACATTGTAGGCTCAAAATAATCGAGAATGGATGACATAAAAGGATAGCTGACTCTTATAACCCAAACACTAAGTAATCAGTAGAAAGGTCAGTTGCCTGCTCAACCACGTCCAAATCCATCTGCTCAAGTAAATCAAGCTAAAGGATCTTCCAATGCTCAAAATAATCTTAAACAAATTCAAGCTATCACGACACTTAGGAATGGTAAAGTAATAGATAAAACCATTCATCTTAGGGTGGCTAACTCTGGAAAAGAGTTAGAACCTAAGTGGACAGTGGAAGATCAAATACAGACGAAAGATTAAGTGAAATTAAATGGGAATGAGAAAGTAAAGGAGAAAGATCTAGAAAAGGGGAAGGAAAAGGAAAGTGAAAAAGAAATAAAGGTTACTTCAAGGGAATATGTTCCCAAACCACCATTCCTTCAAAGATTCCTAAAATAAAAAAAAAAAAAAAAAGCTCAAGCTGTAGAAATATTGAAGGTGTTCAAGCAAGTCAAAATCAACATATCTCTAATTGATGCAATTAAGAAAATTCCTGCATATGCCAAATTCTTAAAGGAATTATGCATGGTGAAAAGAAGGCTAAATGTAAAAGATAAAGCCTTTCTAACTGAATAAGCTAGTGCTATACTTCACGGCCATATACCCTCTAAGTATAAGGACCCTGGATGTCCTACTATTTCATGCCAAATAGGGGATTATTATATCAGCTGAGCACTACTTGATTTAATGGCAAGTGTAAATTTACTTCCAACTAAATTTATGAACAATTGGGTTTCGCAGAAATAAACCCCACTCGTGTGACACTTCAACCTGTTGATAGATCTCTTAGAGTTCCATGAGTAATAGTTGAGAATGTGTTAGTTCAGGTAGAGGATTTCTGCTTCCTAGTAGATTTCATCATACTGGATACACAACCCTTAACTAATGTGTCTGCTCTAAATTCGACAACTGTTATATTAGGTAGACCATTCCTTGCTACTTCAAATGCACTTATCAATTATAAGAATGGATCAATGAAAATGTCCTTTGGAAATATTAAATTCGAGACTAATATTTTCCATGCCAATAAAAAGCCAAATGCACAACTTGATATGCAAGAGGTAGATTTCATAGAAACCATGGTACTGGATTATGTAAGTTGTAAATTCATAAAGGATCCATTAGAAGAGCTATTTCATTTAATGAGGAGAATCTGACTTTTCCAACCCAAATAGTAAAAGTGAAATCAATTTATGATTGGTTAGAGGTGTGTCCTATAAAGTTTGTGATAAATGAGCACCAACTATTGACCCATTGGGACTAATGTTGAATAAAGCAAAATTCTCTAAATTGAAAGCTCCATAACCTAATAGGAAACCTCTTCCTAGTAATTTAAAATATGCATTTTTTGGTGAAAATGAAACCAACCCAGTAGTCATATCCTCTGAATTGACATCTAATCAAGAGCGTAAACTAGTTAAGCTTCTGTAGAGTCACAAGAAAGCTTTAGGTTGGCTAGTAGTAAACTTAACTCACATTACTCCACTTCTCTACACGCATCGAATTTATTTTGAAGAGGATGCCAAACCAGTTAGACAAATGCAAAGGCTCAATCTAAACATGAAAGAAGTGGTAAGAGCTGAAATATTAACATTACTTGATGTAGGAATTATATACCCAATCTCTTATTCTAAATTGATAAGCCCTACACAAGTGGTCCCTAAGAAATCATGCATTATAGTAGTTTGGAATGAGAATAATGAGTTGGTTCCAACTCAAATTCAGACTAGTTGGAGAGTATACATTGATTATGAAAGCTCAATGCTGTAACAAGGAAAGATCATTTCCCACTTCCATTTTTGCATCAAGTTTTAGAATGAGTAGCTCGGCATGCATATTACTGTTTCTTAGACGGTTATTTAGGCTATAATCAAATCGATCTTGCTTTAGAAGATTAAGATAAAACTAGTTTTACTTATCCTTTCGGCACATTTCCTTATAACAGAATGCCCTTTGGTCTTTGTAACGCTCCTGCTACCTTTCAGCACTACATGATTAGCATTTTTAATGAAATGGTAGAAGAAATCATGCAGGATTTCTCTATTTACGATGATTCCTTTGCAGTGCTTAGATAATATTAATCTGGTATTGACTCGGTGTGAGGAGAAAAATCTAGTGCTTAATTGGGAAAAATGCCATTTCATGGTGACTAAAGGCATAGTTTAGGTCACATTGTTTCCAAAGAGGGCATCAAAGTTGATTAAGCTAAGGTAGAATAAATTCTAAAACTTCCTCCCCCGTAATCTGTTAAGGATATTCACTCATTCTTAGGCCACACTGGATTTTATCGATGTTTCATTTAATCATTTAGTGAAATTTCAAAACCCTTGCGTCATTTATTAACACAAGAGGCATCTTTTGAATGGACACCATAATGTCAAGAGGCATTTGAAAAGTTCAAAACCTATTTAACTACAGCACTTATCCTCCAATCTCTTGACTGGCCATTTCCTTTCAAACTTATATGTGATGCAAGTGACTATGGTATTGGTGCTGTGTTAGGGTAAAGAAAAGACAAAAAGGCACATGTTATTTATTATGCAAGTGAAATCCTAAATGATGCTCAGCGAAATTACACGACAACTGAAAAAGAGATGTTAGCAGTTGTTTCAGCCCTTGAGAAATTTCACTCTTATCTCATTGGTTCAACAGTTATAGTGTGTACTGATCATTCTGCACTAAACTGCCTATTGACCAAACAAGAAACCAAACCAAGGTTAATACGTTGGATTTTATTATTGTAAGAGTTTGATCTTGAAATTGGAGATAAAAAGGGTGTTGAGAATATGGTAGCTGATCATTTATCATTTTTACCGATAGAAACTTACTCAAAGGAAGAAATTCAAATAAATGATAGCTTCATGGATGAACAACTATACAATGTAGCTGTAATAACAACATTCAAACTTCCGTGGTATGCTAACCTTGCCAATTATTTTGTGACTGGAAAAATTCCAGAAGAATAGAGTCCTTAGGATAAAAGGAAATTTATGAGAACGTCCGAGTCTTCTTTTGGGATGATCCTTATTTATTTAAATATTTCCCAGACTAGGTAATTAGACATTGTGTTCCTGAATGGAAAGTCCAGGGCATAATCGAATTCTACCATTCCCAAGCTTGTGGTGGTCATTTCTTCACAAATAAAACAGCTTCAAAAATTTTACAAAGTGGATTTTATTGGCCCACCCTATTTAAGGATGTTCATCACTTTTGTACCACATGTGACAGATGTCAACATTTAGGGAGTCTAACCCATAGAAGCATGATGCCTCTTTCCCCTATTCCAGTTTTGGAAGTATTTGACTATTGAGGAGTAGATTTCATGGGCCCCTTTCTTGTGTCCTTTGGGTTTGAATATAGAGATAGATTATGCTTCTAAATGGGTTGAAGCAATTTCCACAAGAACAAATGATCATAAATTTGTACTAAAATTTCTCTATGAGAATATATTCTCATGCTTCGGAATCCCAGGAGCGATTATAAGTGATGGAAGAAAGCATTTTTACAATCAGCTAGTGGGCACACTATTACGTAATCTGGTGTAGTTCACAAGGTTGGTACATCATATCATCCACAGATAAGTGGCCAAATAGAACTTGCAAATAGATAAATTAGGCAAATCCTCGAAGAAACAATCAATCCAAACCGTAAGGATTGGTCATTAAGATAGATTGAATCCTTATGGGTGTATCGTATAGCTTACAAAACAACTCTAAGGATGTGTCCATATCATTTGGTTTACGAAAATTTGTGTCACTTGCCCTTTGAATTAAAGCATAAAGCTTATTGAGCTATCAAATAACTCAATATTAATATTAACGAGGATGGTGACTGCCTCTAGAAATTACGTCTAAAAATACCCCTAAGTATAAGGGTGTGCAGTGTAGTTTTAACTCAATGAGAACGAGGTCGAATCCACAAGGAACCTACTATTTCATTTTCTAAGTTTCCAAAGATGAAAGAAATTCACTACCTAAATCAAAAGTAGCAGTTTCAAGTGTTTAAGATTTTGGATTGATATCAAATTGTAAATAAAATGAAAATTACTTAATTAACTTAATCTAACCAAAATATTGAAATTCAAAAATTAAAGCAACGAATAACTGAAATTAAAAGATATAATTCAATTAATGGATAAACTTCTTGATTCAACTTTCAATTCCGGGTGGATTGGTTATTTCACATTGTGATTTGATTTCAATACACAATCTAAGTTTTATGTAAAGGAAAAATAGATCGAAAAGATATTTTTGTGAAAGCATATAAAATTCTCCCTAACTCAGTTTTATATTCATGTTTAGGAATACAAAACCAGAAGATATTCTTTTGATACTATTAGGGTTTAGATTTTAATACATTCATCTAAAAAAGATAGTAGAAATTGTAAGGTTCAAAAATCCTTATCAAGAATTTCAGAGAATATGATCAAGGATTTTTTTTTTTTTTTGAATGGTTTTGAAACGAATGAAATTAAATCTAAAAAGTGTAACTTTCTACGTGTACTATTTCACACAATACATGTAGATCTACTAATGTGACAAAATTTATAATCATCCACCCTTTCTTGATTCAAGAACTAGGGTCTTAGCCTAACATGGAATCGAAAACAATGCAAGAAATATAAATAAGAACAAGATACGAAATTGCATTCATTGATTTAAAAGAAAGATTCAAATACTGTACTTCGAAATAATGTGGAAAGCAACAAATCATGCAACAAGAACTCCAAGAAAATGAAAGAACATTCTTTAAAAATGAAAAAAAGAAGCAAAAGAAACAAATGAAAACTCTATAAAGAAACTCTTAACGACTGCTGGAACAAACTCCTGAAACATCCCCTTAAAGGTTCTATTTATAGGGCCCTTAAAAAAACCCTAAAAATTACAAAAACAGCGCCCTAAAGTACCCAGTGGTCCGGATCACCCATGGCTATGGTCTGAATCACAATGTGTTGATTTCTTCAATTTGTGGTGCAGTGGTAAGATGGTCTGGACCATCCTTATTCCGACTTCTTACTTTGTTTGTCACTTCTTGTTCCTGCTTTAGTCCAAATCAAGGATCTTTGTGTGGGCACCAAAGGCTCATTGTTATTATTTTCATCATCTTCATCACTGCTGATCATGTTTATTTCCTCTTCTTTCCTGCATTAAAGAGAATAAAACAAATAAGTGATAAGGATTAACAAAACTTGTAAATTTATTAGCAATGCATGCTTCTAATGCTAAGTTATGGAGTTTGTAATTACACTTTTCAAGTGTAATCACACTCCCTAACTTGAAAATTGGTAGTTCCTAGCAATGACTTTATTAAAAATAAATATAAACTACTATCTATTTCTTTTTTCTTTGGAAACAAGGCTACACTTAGTTGCATGTAGCAATTAGTTACATGTAGCAAGCTTTTTAAACCCCTAGGTTAGCCCTAGTAGATGAGTGAAGTCTCGTGAGAGTTTACAGTGAATCTACCCACCAAATTCTTAAACTAATTCAATGTGTGGTAATAATAAATCCAGAAACTTCAGTTTCTAATTCAATATGAGACAAATAGCTAAACTTCAAAATCTTGCATAAATTGTTTTCAAATGTACTTCAAACTCACCTAACTTTTCAACCTTTAAATCTTAAGTGTGTCAAGCAATATCATTCAATCAACATAATTAACAAATATACTCAAAGATCATTGTTTTGACTTCAACTCTCACCAAGATGTTCACTCTCAAATGAAATCACTCGAAAGGGTTACTCTTGTGGTTCAAGCATGGATGCAATATCAAATAGGTGCATTGAATCCAAATCAAAAAGTGACATGAAAGAATGAAAACAGTGAGTGTGGCATAGCTTCATGAAGGAATGTATTAATGCACAAACAATAAAATTACTATCAATCATATGAAATAGATCAATGTGCTTATAAGTGTCCTTCACCGCTTGTTTTGCTCAATTGCCTCACTCTTAATTGTAAATTCAGAATTAAGTCTGCTGAGTAAAGAAAATTGAGACAAATTTCCCCAAGTGCAAGGTGTGGTTGAAGGACAATAAACTGCTAAATACCAGGTCGATCTTCACAGGGATCTAAGGAGCAAATGAGTGGTTGATTCTAATGGTTTAAAGTGGCAAGAACATGGCTCCCATGAATTGAAAACAAAATGAAAATCTGATTTAGTAATGTTGATGGTTTTGGAGATATGAGTTAAATTTAACTAAAATTTGATATTATAAAGTTAGGTAAGATAAGTTTAGTTCTAATCCGAATCAATCTTAGATGCCTAGAGTTTGAAAATCACCAATTCAACTTGTTCTGATTTTTGAAAAAAATTAAGTTCAATTGAAACAAGCCATGGATCAAAGAACCCACATGCAGATTTGCTTTGCGAGTTCTAAGTTAAGCAATTTATATGAACTAATCGACAAAATATACCAATCATTGTCAATCGGACCTTGAATCAATAACTTCTAAAGCAATCAGAAACAAATTGAATTGGCAATCGAAGAACATAGATTGTATACATAAGGCGTGGCATCATAAGACTCAATGGACGAGACACTATCCTTGCCTTGGCCCAAGAAGAATTTAGCCTCTCATACTAAGTAAACTAAGGATAAAGATGGAGGATGAATTGAAAAACATTGAATGCGAATATTGAAATTACATTAAAATTCAAATCCCATTACAATACTTGAAAAGTGAAATTGAAAACTGAAAGTCTAAGCTGAAAAAATAGAATGGAAAACCAGAGCTCTCTCTCTACCCTTCTCGAGCCTTCTCTTTTCTATTACAGTAAATCACCCTATCTAATGACAGCTTTGCCCATTTTTGGTTTTAGGAGTTTCATCACATGGTTAGTCGAGGACACCTGGAAGTTGTTACTAGGAAAGGACCAATCATTTGAATGCTTTAAAGCTATATTCGAATATGCATTTCTCTTCAAAATTTTGATTTACTCTCCAAGAGTATTCAAATAAGCCATCTTCATATTTGAATGCACTTTCCTTCTTCTGGAACTCCCAGAGTGATGATTTTAACCTTCCTGGCTTAAATCCAATGAAAATGCTTCATTGTTCTCAAATGGAATTGATCAGCTAATGTATGCACTTTGATGTATTTAATATTTCTTCTCGTCTCTCAATACGGCTCAAATTGCTTTTATTTGTCCATAAAATCAACACATGCTTCAAATTGTAGTAATGAGGATTAGTTCTACATAAAACATAAATTTTATATCATTTATATGCTATAAGGAGGTGTAATTAAATAGAAAAATATGTAACAATTTAAGTCCAATCACACACCCTCCAACTTCAACATTACTAGACTCTAGTAATGCCTCAAATAAAGTATACAAGAAAGCTATTTCATTGAAAGGACAAAAAAAAAAGGACAAGTGTAGTCTCGTATTGTAAGCCTTTTCAACCACTAGGGGACGAGTGTAGTTTCGTTAGGGCTTGCAGTGATGATACCCACAAACATCAATTATTAATTTAGATGAATGATAAATCATAGTCGTAGAATGTTAATTAATACTATGAGCCAAGAAATTTAAGATCAAGGTTTAACATCTGAAATTTTATATGATATGTAAAACTTGCTAAGCGTCTGAATTAAAAGTAAAAATTTAGCTCATGAAATTATTGATTCAACATAAATCTCTAAAGTCTACTCTATTCTGAAATTTGCGCCATACTACTTCCCCAACTTTTGACTTCAATTCCCACCATGGATATCACTCACAATCAAAATGAAATACACAAGATTTCACTCAAGGTGCCTCTTTTTAGGAGAAAATATAAATCAAATTCTAGAAGGTAGCATCCATAAGTCAGGAACGATTATTCAAGAAAGAAAAGGACTTAGCATAACTCCATGAAAGAATAATGTAATAGGAATGATTACTGAACTTCACTGAGCCTCTTGACATTTAAAACTCTACAACAATTCATCAATCCACCTAAATCCATTAGGACTTTTTCTAGGTTGTAATGGGAGTCATTTGGTAAAATTTGATTTTCCAAAGAAAAGGATAAGGAATTCAAAAAAAAAAATCTTTTTGGAAAACACTTGATATTGATGTTCTAACCTCCCACTTATTTTCCTTAAATTATACCAGTTTATTTCTTAGAATGTGTAAAACAACAACTGGATAGAAGAGAGTTTTATTTTTTTTTAAAATCTGGAAATCTAATAATTTTTTTCTTTTTGGATTCTTCTATTCTTTCATTTTCCTTCTCAAATACTCACACTTCTTATTCTCAACCTTTTTTGTTTTTAATCTTCACACTTCATTCTCCTTGGACTCTTTACCTCATTTTACCAGTGCATTCCCAAAAGGTATAAAAATAAATAGGGCTTAAGAACATTCATTTAAAGGTTAAAGGAATTATGCGGTGAAAAGAAAGAAGTATGAATGCTTACATAAGGCTCAAACTTGGTTGCTAAGCTAATGTTCATGAACAATGAGAATTTAAGGGCTCAATTTTAGAAAAGATGGCCTAATATCATTTTTCAGGTCTCTTTCAAAATAGCATAAAGTATATCAAAATTCCAGCTAGATTCTTCATTACTCCTTTAAACATCTAAAGCAAAGTAATGTTGTTGGAGTTATTGAATAGAAATGAAAGAAAAGAATACCAAAACTGTAAAGGTTTTAGAATGAATGTATTTCTTTAATGAATAAATCTAGAAGGCTTAAAATCTCTCACAAGGTCAAGCCTTCACTATAGCTAGGAAGTAGTAAAATACATCATCCATTCAAGAGTTTTGTTCATGAGTGTTTAGGTTGGATAAAAAATTCAAAAACCAAATCTGTTTCACAAATCAATTCAGCAATTAAATCTATGCAAGCTAAACATATCAACAAATTTCAAATTCTAAAACTTGAGATTCAATTTTCAGCAATTGGCATTAATGAAAATTCAAGGCTATAAATCTACATTCATTCAAAACACAAAGTTTCATTTCCAAAAGAAAGAAAACATAGTAGCAAATCATTTGTTTGACCAGAAATTCCAACAAAACTTCATTAGTTTCATGCCAATTTTCATCATAGATTCAAACAAAACTAATCCTAAGTTAAACAGTCATCAAAACAAACTGTGTTATCCTAAATTCAACAAAACATGGCTTATGATCTTTCTAAGAACCCATACACTAATTCTAATCTGTGATCCAAAACAAAACACAATCTTGATCACATGGTTTCCTCAATCATGTCCAGAATCCTTAGCAGCTTCAAATTCATTTAGGGAAATAAGTTCATATAATCCATCCAACAGTTCCATTGCTTTCTCATGATTCTCCTTTTGTCGATCCTTCAATTTCTTGATCTTAGCAACTAACTCAATCTACTTCCCTTGAACATCCTTCACAATTTCATGTAAATTCTGGATAGTAATTGCTTCAACCCTTTCTTCCCCCTAGGGTTGCTCCATCACAGTCCTTCTTCCTAACTGCCCTTGACTTCTTTTAACAGAGGTCTTTGCAATTCTTGATGCAGGTTTAACAATCTCCATTCAAGCCTTTCCTCTAACCCAATGATTCTGCACAATCTTAGTTATTAAACCCCCAAACGGCAATCCTGAACTAATCTAGGTTTCTCCACAGCTGATACAATGGTTTCCCAAATGTGATTGGTTTGATCAGTAGGGATGTCTAGGAGCAATTTTTCTATAAATTCTGCTTGAGGAAATGTTACTGATTAAATATAAGCATGAAGAAGAAATTTAGAACAGACCAGCATATGCAGAACATTACATTTGGGAGTAAAATCGGCTTCAGACATTCGAGCTCTTTCCCATTGAGCTTAAGGATTTCCTATCAACAATTTAGGCAAATTCTCCTTACTTAATTGTTCTTTCCACAAATCTTGCTGTTATGCAGTTGCAACAAGAATATTTCCCATTGGTAGTGCACCAGTCCTAGCAATCAACTCAGGGGTCAGCACTATGGTTTTCTTTCTTACTTCGGTTTGAATTTCACTCTCCCCATCCTCTAGCTTAACAGCATTTGAATAAAATTCCTTAACTAAGGGCATAATAGCCCTCTGACTGGTACTCACCCACTCAAGCCATCCTTGGCTCATAATGATTTTCATCAATTCATAACGGTGGTGTGCATAATCATGCATAATCATCTAGATCAATACCCATTTAACAAAGAAATATTCTCTTAGAATAACCATCAGAATACCTTATCTCAGATTTCAAGTTTACAAAACGAGGATTCAAATATGGTTGTTCAGGAATAGGCTCATTGGGAGCTTCCAATTCCAACACAGAGGTACTACCAGTGCTTTCACCAGTTATTTGTTCATGCTTGGAAGGTTTTTGAGTTTCAATACGTAGTAAAGAAGGTGGTGTGGGCTCAGACAATCCTATCTCTATGGGTTTAGCATTAAGAGAGACATACTTTGTGCCTTGAAATTGGTCCTTTAAAGGCATGCTCACTCTTCTTAGCATTATAGGCCCAGATGCTCTGTTACTCCTCTTTGGAGGCATGATTTCTCAAAATTTGATCAACCCCTCTTTTTTCTCTTTATGAAGTGCAAATCACCCACAAACCCTAGCTTTTAAATTTCTTAGGTTCAGAAATTTCAATTGACTGTTGGATAGCTTCAAATCTAGGTGAATGGAGGGAAGTAATGAAATGTGTATGAGCCACGCACTACTGAACCATTTGGTCAATGGTTTAGGGCATTCGAATAAAAGAAGCATATGCTGGGTCACTCGGTATTTGTATATAGGGTCAAAATGTATTCCAGTTATCCATACCCATATTCGAATACCATTCTTCAGAACCTGGTGCTTCAGTATCTACTAATCAGAATCTGTGACAATTCTTGAAAAATACTCAAGCCATGTTTTTTTTTTTTTTTTTTGATACTAAATTAATTTCCAAAAACACCTAATACTAATAAAATAAAAGAACAATGTCAAAAGTTTTTAAAAAATGTTTCAAATTTTTTTTTTTATTTTTTTTTACCAATTTGTAAGCTCAAAGGGGACAAAAATTCAAATCCAACTTCAAACCGTTAAGCACATAATTCAACTCCATTCAGCCAATTTCAAACAAAACATAGTAATGAAATTATCAAACAAGCTCAAATTATATCCCCCCAACTAAAAATAAGCATTGTCATCAATGTTAGACCAAGGCAAGAAATGAAGGTCTGAGGGAGAAAAAGTACCTGATAAGCTTATTAAAACATACTTGTTTTGTTACACATGAGCTGAAAATCCAGAGTATTTCCAATATAATTTCCCCGAAACTTGTTCAAAGCATCATACTCAAGAAAAACACATGTGAATGCTATAAAAAGTTTAACTCAGATTATATCAATGAAATCCTATCAATTATGCTCAACAATTGAAAAATTTACAACGAATTTTTTTTTCTGATAAAAAAAATCTCTCTGCTATACTTTTTCCAACTTGTTCAAAGATAATGACAAGTATAACTAACAGAAACTAAAAATTGATCTTGTATAAGCTCCTAGCTCGTGAAGCTTACCAAATAATTCTGCCGCTGCAAGTAAACCATTGTGCCTGCAATTTTGAACAAAGATGCTAAAACCAAATTTGATTCGAGTTGCATTACAAATCAAAAAAATTCTTTATTGCCTGAACGGGTCACTGTTTCCTTGAAAAAATGCTGAAACTAAATGTTAGTACTAGCAAACTGAGAAATTTATTTATATTTTTTTTTCTTTACATAAATCATAGAAGAAAAGAATAGAATTAAGAGAACTTAAGAAAAACTATCCTACTATGGTACATGTAACAGAATTTTCCTCACCTCTTAGCCATAATCTGGGGGATCCTCAAGATTCCAGCTTTTAATTTCAGCCACTAAACTCTCATGGTATTCCTTAACTCTATGCCCATTCACCCTAAACACATTCCTTGAGGTAAGATTTTCTATGTCAATAGCCCCAAATTCTATTATGTTCTTAATCACATAAGGACCATTCCACCAAGACGTCAATTTACCTGGAAACAAATACAACCTAGAGTCATACAACAAGACCTTTTACCCCACATATAATTCTTTCTTTTTGATGTGTGCATCATGCCACTTCCTCACTCTATCCTTGGAGATCCTGGTATTCTCGTAAGCATCATTCCTAATTTCCTCTAGCTCACTAAGTTCCAATTTTCTTTGGAGGCCTGATTCATTAATGTTCTCATTAAAATGGCTCGCTACCCAATAGGCCTTATGCTCCAATTCCATGGTTAGATGACAAGCTTTTCCATACACGTTCCTATAAGGAGACATGCCTAAGATGGTCTTGAATGCAGTCCTATAGGCCCTAAGTGCATATCCACTAACTTCAAAGACCAATATTTCCTATTTGGATTCATAGTCTTTTCAATGACCTTCTTAATCTCCTTATTGGCAAGCTTAGCTTGTCTACTAGTTTGGGGTTTATAAGATGTTCCTTCTTTGTGCACTGCCCCATATTTCTTCATCAAAAGCCCCACTTGTCTATTATAAAATATGTCCCCATATCACTTATCATTGCTTTAGGCATCGCAAATCTAGAGAACACATTCTCCTTCAAGAATTTTATCACTACCCTATGGTTATTAGTCCTAGTTGGGATAGTCTCCACCCACTTTGAAACATAGTCAACAGCCACTAAGATATATTCATAACCAAATTAATTCACAAATGGCCCTGTAAAGTCTATTTCCCAACAATCAAAAATGTCAAGCATATAAATGGGATGAAGTGGCATCATGTTCCTCCTAGTAAGGTTGCCAAGTCTCTAGCATCTATCACAAGTGACACAGAATACATGCATGTCTTTAAACATAGTGGGCCAACACAAACCACATTGCAGAATCTTGGCCACAGTCTTCCTAGCATAAAAGTGACCTTCACAGGCTAAAGTGTGACAGAATGTAATAACACTATGGTACTCACTCTCAGGTATGCATCTTCTAATAACTTGGTCTGGGCAGTATTTGAACAAGTATAGATCATCCCAAAAGAGATGCCTCACATTCCTAAAAAACTTCTACCTATCCAACTTAGTCCAGTGAGAGGGTATCAGGCCTGAAGCTAGGTAATTGGCTATGTCAGGCATGAAGCTAGGTAATTGGCTATGTCGCAAACCAGGGTACCTCAGATGAGTCTACATGAAATAATTGTTCATCAAAGAAGGTCTTATTTATGAGAGGAACAAAAGATACTAAGTCTTGATTTGGAATCCTAAAGAGATGGTCAGCTACCACTTTTTCAACTCCTTTCTTGTCTTTGATCTCTAAATCAAATTCCTAAAGTAAAAGGATCCACCTAATGAGTCTAGGCTTGGCATCGGGTTTGGTCAAAAGATATTTTAATGCAGCATGGTCATTATACACAATGACATGAGAACCCACAAGATATCACCTAAACTTATCCAATGCATAAACTACTGCTAGAAGCTTCTTCTTAGTGGTTGTGAAATTCCTCTGTCCATCACTAGGAGTCGTACTAGCATAATACAACACATGTGGTCCTTTTTCCTTCCTTTAGCCTAGGATTGCATCAAATAACATAATCACTAGCATCACACATTAGCTTAAAGGAAAAGATTCAATCAGGTGCTTACAATATAGGAGCTGAAGTGAGTAAGCCCTTAAGTCTATCAAATGAAGCTTGACACTCTAGTGTCCAATCAAATGGAACAGCCTAAGATAATAGATTACACAGAGGTCTAGCTATGGCACTAAAAGATGCAATGAACCTTTTATAGAAACGTGCATGGCCCAAGAATGATCTGACATCCTTAACACATCTAGGGGTGGGTAATTTTTGAATTATTTCCACTTTGGCTTTGTCCATCTCTATCCCTTTAGCAGACACTATGTGGCCAAGAACTATGCCCTGAGTCACCATAAGTGACATTTCTCCCAATTTAAGACCAATTTCTTCTCCTCACATCTAGAAAAGACTTTCTTCAAATTCCCTAAGTAAACATCAAAGTCACTCCCATTAGCTGAAAAGTCATCCATGAACACTTCAAGGACTTTTTCCACAAAATCACTAAACAAACTTATCATGCACCTCTGAAATGTTGCATGAGCTTTATAAAGACCAAAAGGCATGGGCTTATATGCAAATATACCAAATGGGCATGTAAATGTGGTCTTTTCCTGATCATCTAATGCAATTTCAATTTGATTATACCCAGAGTATCCATCCAGGAAGTAAAAAAATGTATATCCTGCCACTCTTTCCAATACCTGATCTAGGAAAGGAAGAGGAAATGATCTTTCCTAGTGACTGCATTCAGCTTTCTGTAATCAATGCACATGCACCATCCTATTTGGACACGCATTGGAACTAATGCCTCATTCTCATTCTTCACCATAGTCACTCTAGATTTCTTAGGCACGACCTGAGTTGGGCTAAACCAATTTGGGTAGATAATTCCAGCATCCAATAGTTTGATTACCTCCCCTCTAACCACTTCTTTCATGTTAGGGTTAAGCATTCTTTGCATTTGCCTATAGGCTTTGCATCTTCCTCTAAATATATCCTATGAGTGCAAATAAGTGGGCTGATTTCTTGTAGGACTGCTATGGTCCAATCCAAGGCTCTTTTATGCTTTTTGAAGAACTTAACAAGTCTATTTTCTAAGTCCAAACTCATCTAAGCCAAAATGATAGCTGGATAGGACTCTCCCTTACCCCAAAACATATATTTCAAGTCATTTGGTAAAGGTTTTCTCTCAGGCATAGGTGGCTTTTCAGAAGATGGCTGAGACTTGACTATTGGCAGCTCTAAAGGTTCAAAAATCAGTCTTCACTTATCTACTGACATAATAGAATCTGAAGTTTTCTCAAAACGTTCCTGACGAAAACTCTCCAATTCACATTCATCAAGAAACTCAACTTGTTCACTATTTACCAATGCTCTCTCCAATGGATCATTCAATTATTCTCTATCAAAGTGTTCTTGAGTGATGGTTTGAATTAAACTAACGTCCACTGACCCCTCATGATCACTAGGTTGTTTTGTCACTTCGAAGATGTTTTTCTCAATTGCCATATTGCTGAGGGAGAATTTAATGACTCCGGTTTTACAGTTGATCGAGGCATTTGAGATGACTAAAAATGGTCTCCCTAGTTAGACAAGTACAGCTGGTTGGCCCCCTTGAATGGGCTAAGCGTTAAGCACTATAAAGTCTACAGGAAAATAGAAATGATCCACTTAAATCAAGATATTCTCAACAATTCCCCTTGGGACTTTGATAGATCTATCATCTAGCTGTAGTGTCACTCTAGTGGGTCACAGTTCTCCTAGCCCAACCTGTTGGTAAACAGCGAATGGTAAGAGATTGACACTCACACCCAAATCTAACAAAGCCTGATCTACCCTCTTATCCTCGACGATGCATGAAATAGTGGGGCACCCTGGATCTTTGTATTTGGGTGGAGTTTTAAATTGGAAAATGGAGCTTGCTTGTTCATTCGAAAATGCCTTTTTTTTCACATTCATTTTCTTTTTCACAGTGCGCAAGTCTTTCAAAAATTTTCCATAAGATGGATTTTGCTTAATGGCATCAAGTAAAGGAATGTTGATTCTGACCTGTTTG
>QLOD02000016.1:8246425-8259920 GCA_003260245.2 Sideroxylon spinosum | reverse complement strand
CTTATCTTATTTATTTATTTGTTTTTTGCGGTGCAATGATCAGTTCTGTATTTGATGTAACAAAGGGAAAGAGTCACTATGGAGCAGGAGGGGGTTACAATCATTTTGCAGGAAGGTTTGTGTTTTTAATTTCTGTGGTTTTTGTCAATAGGCAAATTTAAAACAGTATATGTACCCAAATAGGACTTTTTGAACATTTACAAAAACCGTTGTCTTCATTGAACAATGTTTGTTAAACTCAAAAACAAACCAGAAACGTTTTCATCCATCCTGAAAATGCTTGTTCCACGAACCATTTTAACAGTATATATTCGAGGGGATCCCATTGAGAACTCTTGATTTAGCATAACCCTTAATCCGATTGGGATGGTGGTTATGGCGTTGATGCTGAGCTTCATCCGCCGCCACCAATTCCACTTCCACCTCCTGTCTCAGATTTTTTAAGGGAACCTGGATTGACGTGGCATCCTTCTTTGTGCTTCTGTTTGGGTTAATGGGTTCTTTCCATGTGCAATACATTGCTTACGGGAAGAAAATGGGAGAATATGGTTTATCATATATTAATTTACTGTTGTTTGAAACAATTTCCATTTCTCCTGCGAATATATATTGATAATTTCTACTTGTAAATAAAATCAAACAACAACGTAGCTTTTCAAGACTACTATAGGCATCGACACCTTGTAGTCTGATACATATAATTTATCCTTGAGGTGCCACTGGTTGCTATGACTTTCCAATTATTGAAGCTCAAATTACTTTTTAATGCCTGCCTTCTATTGCTAGACTTGTAGAGTTATCAGATTCCCTTGGAACCTGAAGTTAGTAGCTTGAGAACTATCTGTTAAGATTAATCCGCTCAACTAGCTTAAAATTTCAATTGCATGTTTCTTCTTTCCTTTATTTGGATTTGTGTATTGAGACTTCTTTGCCTTTGAATTTTGATAATTTCAGAGATGCCTCCCGTGCATTTGTTTCAGGAAATTTTACAGGTAACATTGGTTGACTTTTAATTTATATATTTGTAGGAGTGTAAATGAGCCGAGCTGAGACGAGTCAGGCATTGTTGTGCTTAGGCTCGGCTTGTCTCATATTTGTCTAGCTCGAGCTCTTAGTAGGGCCTATGAAAGTTAAGTGTGGGCTCAGCTCAATAAAACTCGTTTTATATCAAATACCCAAAAAATCAAATAATTTATCTAATATTATCAAATCGTTATTTTATCAAGCAATGATCTCCATTATAACAAATAATTTATATTTATGATAAACAAATTTCAACTTTCAAAATATTTGATAATTGATAAGGAGTTTTACACGACTTGAGAAAGCCTAAAATGTTACACTTTTCTAGCAAAAATAAAATGACTTCCAAAATCATAACAATTGCTAAAAACTAGCAAAATTTTAAATAACCAAGATTTATAAAATCTATTTATATTAATATGTTATATATTTATATTACATAGATAATAATATAATAGACTATATAAGTGGGCTCTCGGGCCTCTCACGAGCCGAGCTTCCTTGAGCTCAAGCTCTGCTTGTTTATTAAAAAGGCCGAGCTCAAGCAGAGCTCTTAACGGGCTGACCGCAAGTGGCTCACAAATGGTTTGGCTTATTGACGCTTCTATATATTTGCTTCTAATAATGAAGTCACGAAATTTCAAGTACGTAATTTATGCATTGGTATTTCTTATCGATGTTTCTCATTTCTTCCCCAACTCTAGATCCCTCTTCAAAATGTTTTGCCTTTTCGTAGCAGGATTGAAAGAACAAAATGAAGGAACAAAAAGGAGTGATGATTTTTAATATATAATGGAGACATTTGCATCTATAACCCAGTACAGAACATATAAAGAATATAGGAATAATGTATTTCAGCACTTCATTCTCTTTTATACCATATTTTTGTCATTTTATGAATACAGGAGATGGACTTACGGACTCATTGCATGGTTTGGCCAGCACTGAGGTAATCAAATGTTACTTGTTCTTTCTAATAATCATATTTTCAATGTATATTGTGTTGCATTGTCCTTTTTTTCCCTTTGATTTTTCATTCTTAAATAACATGACAATGTTGCAGAATTTTATATTCAATTTGAATTGGAAATTGGTAAAAGTTGGACTGCTTTATGTGATGTAAAAGTGCCATAACTCGTGCACTTTTATAACATTCTTTTAGTTGCCTTTTTCCTCAGCCTGAAGGCATGGTATTTATGGCTTGGGTGTTGGAAACTGCCTTACCTATACTATTTAGAATTGCCCAACCGTGTTAGTTTCCATACACCTTCTGTAACTATAGAACGTTTGATATTTCAGTGATGATGTCTGCAGGTGAAGAGTGTTGTTGACTGGAGAGATTTCTACTTCAGAACATACATGTGAGTCATACATTGTTTGGCTGTCTATTTGTTCAAATAGTCTACTAGTTGGAAGTAAATTGAATGTTAAACAGGAAGGAAAAATTGCCCATTCTAACCAAAACTATTGTTCAATTTGGCACAGTTTCTTTCTTGTTTGCCTTGGAAATTTGGTTAACTGTTTAAAATTTTCATTAGCTCGCTTTAAAACAGATTTTTCTGGAACCAAAAAATCAAGTGTTGCATACATTTGCTTATCTTTCTCATTTTTTTTAATTTTTTGGTTGAAGTCTAGTCGTATATAATTTGCCAACTTATCATATGGTATATAATCGTGTTTTCCATATGCACATAATTAAGTATGCCCATTTCCTTTTCAACTTTAGGTTGGTGGTTGCGTTAAGTCTAATGGCATATGATACATAAATTTCCATGTCACCAGCATTGTCAAATGATACAATACCTTCCTAAATAATCGCCTGAAGTTCTACAACAAAATTTTGGGGGAAAAAAAAGCATATTAACTGCTTTTTGAGGCTTTTTTTTCTAATTTATTTATAAATAGCTTTTCGAATATAATGATGGGATACGAAATGAATAAATCCAAGAAAAAGTTGGGTTAGCACCGATAGAAGATAAGTTGAGATAAAGTTGTTTAAAATAGTTTAGTCATGTCCGACGTAGATCTAAAGATGCGATATTAAGGAAGAGTGATTAGATCCAAGTAAAAATTATAAAAAGGACAAAAAATAGATCTAAGAAGACATGAACTGAGATTATGAAGAAATATCTAATTTTAAATAACCTCACAGAAAATATGACATGACCATTATAGAAATGAATGGAGGAACGGCATTTAGTAGCCAACTCCCAACAGATTTAGAACTAAGGCTTAGTTTAGGAGTTGAGTTGAGCTTTTTGAATATAATTGTTCTTTTGTAAGGTTCTTCGGTCATGGGTTGGAAGATTTTGGAATTTCAAGGACACGGAGGGAGAGTTTTTAAAAGAAGTAAAAGGTTAAAAAAGACAAAGCTAATAATGCGGTAGATTGAAAACTTGGACCCATTTTCTGCATGGACCGTTTTTGCACCTTGCATAGTTTTTTTTTTTTTTTTTTTGATAGGTAAGAGTATAAATTTATTAATTAAGAAATTTGTACAAGCTGGGGAAACTTTCCCTGATTATATAGGTAGTATCCAGAGATAACTACAGGAGTTATCAACAGATGTCACCTAACTAAGCACTCCTTCCCAGTCTCCTTTTTCACATTTACATTGCAAGAGAAAGAACATTGTTTATATCTCTAATAACCTGATTAACATTAGGATAGTGCCCTCAAAAGCAGCAGCATTCCTTTGCTTCCACAAATGGTAGACAATAGCACTGAAAGCTATACGGCTCACTCTGCTGTCCACTGAATTTGTTTGAAATTCATGGACTGCCCATTGCACAAAATCAGCTTCTATGCACAAAAAAGTAACCTTTAGTAGCCATGATTGAATTCCACACGCTATCCGAATACAGACAGTGAATCAAAAATGATTTATGTCTTCTATTCCAGCTTTGCAGAAGTAGCAACACGTAGATTCTCTAAGCCCATAGCTCACCAGCTTATCTTGAGTAGCAAATTTCTTTAGGATTCCTAACCACAAAATTACACTATACCTTGGGATGAAACCCTTAAACTTTATTAGAATATGCCATTCTGAGATGGGGTGTAGTGCCCTCAAAGATTCCCAAGCTTTTTTGTCTAAAAACACATAGCTAGAATCCTTTGACCATACCACTTGATCATCTTTGTTCACATCAGGAGCTGGTTGAAAGGAAGAAGCTTCTTTCAAATCTAACAGATCAGGGGAATTTGCTTCTAGCCATTTCCATCCTTCAGGAGAGATGACAGCACTGACTAACGCACCAGTACCCAGCCCTGATTCATATATTACTCTTTGATTTCTTTTAGAACATATAGGGCCTGTGGGCAACCAAAAATCATACCAGAGAGAGGCTATATTGCCTTTACCAATTTTATAACATATCAAAGATCTCACAGAACCTCTCATTTGCAGCAGCTTTCTCCAATTCCTCGAGCAATCACAGGGAATATTGACAATCCCAAAGCTCTTATATTTAAGAAGGTTAGCATGAATCCACTTAGCCCAGTAGCTCTTGGTAGAATCTTTCAGAGCTATTTCCCAGATATTTCTAATCATTAAAGCTCTATTCCAGTCTTCCATCTTCTTCAATCCAAGTCCTTCAAATGGTCGAGTAACTTTGTCCCAAGCCACTTTTGCTCCAGAAACCTTAAGCTCTGACCTTTCCAAAGAAATCTTCTAAAGTAGCTTTCAACCTTCTTAATGACAGTAGCAGGGAGGGTGAAATGAGCACACCAAAATGCCTGCATATTGAAAAGGACCGAGCGAATAAGTTGTAGTCTCCCTGCATAAGAAAGAAATGAACCTGTCCATGTTTGAATTCTGGCTAAAATCTTCTCAATCAGTGGTTGACAGTCAGCAACTCTGAGTTTTGAGGAAATGAGAGGAACACCTAAATATCTTACAAGCAGTTGACCTCTAGAAAATCCCACCATACCAACAATTCTTGCAACTATTTGATTACTTACTCCTGACAAAAAGACTTCACTTTTACCTTCATTTGGAGTCATACCTGAGAAAGCAAAAAAGAGCTGAAAACAGTCTTTAAATAACTTAACGGATTCAACATTTCCTTTGCAAAAGAGGAATAAGTCATCAGCAAAGCAAAGATGAGAAGTTTCAGTCTTCTTGCTCCTCCAGTGGTATTTAAACGACTTCTCTAGAGTAATTTCCTTTTTCAGAATCAAAGAGAGGACATTTTTACATAACACAAATAAATAAGGTGCAATGGGGTCTCCTTGCCTCAAACCCCGCTTACCCCTAAAGAAGCCAGAGAGCTCTCCATTGATGCATATGGAAAACATGGGAGACGAAATGCAACACTTCATCCTATTTATAAATTTATACAGAAACCCCATCAGCTCCAAAATATCCCAGATAAACTCCCATCTGATAGAATCATAAGCCTTCTTCAAGTCCACTTTGATAGCACATCTAGGTGAGATAGAATCTTTGTGATAGCCTCTTAGTCATTCCTGTGCCAGCAGAATGTTATCTCCAATTTTCTGCCCCTTGATGAAGGTTGATTGAGTCCAATCAATGACACTAGGAAGTAACATCTTTACTTTATCTGTCAGAAATTTGGAGATGCATTTGTTGAGGGTATTGCAGCAGGAAATTGGTCTGAATTCAGTCACTCTGGATGGATTTGGGACTTAGGGACTATAGCTCTCACAGTATTATTGACTTGCTTTAGCAAACATCCAGAACCAAAAAAGATTGAATGGCCTAAATTACATTCTCTCCCACTATAGGCCAAGCTGCCTTAAAGAAATGAGCATTGAATCCATCTGGCCCAGAGCCTTATTGGGATGAAGTGAGAACAAAGTAGCTTTGATAACTTCTCTAGACACAGGTTGGCAAAGGGCATTTGAATGAGCAGGAGAGATGCAATTCTGAATAAAGGAAGAAAGCTCTTCCTTTCCAGGATAAGTTCCTGAGCATTCTGAACCAATAAGATTCTCATAAAAGCTGACCATTTCCTCTTTTATTTCCTCCTTATTTTCTGTCCAAGCACCATTATCTTTTTGCAATGAACAAATAGAATTTCTGTTATCCTTGCTTTAACACACTTGTGAAAGAAGCTAGTGTTTTTATCTCCGTCCTTTAACCACTGAATTCTGCTGTTCTTTCTGTAAATACTTTCTTCCTGCTCCATCGTAGAGGTTAGTTCAGCTACAAGTTCTTTCTTCTTGTCAATTAGCTCCAGCGCACCTCCCCTTTCTATCTCCAGTTGGACTGCCATCAAATTCTGTTTAATTGTATTGATTTTCTCTTGAGAGCCTCTATAATTTTGATTGTTGAACTTTTGGAGAGCTGCTTTCACCCTTTTGAGCTTCTGATACACTTTGTAAAAAGCATGCCCTCATCATCTCCCTGCCAAGCACTACTGATAAGAGGAAGGAATTCATCAGAATTTGTCCAGCTGTTAAAGAACTTGAAGTAAGATTTCCTTTTAGTTGAGTCAGTCCCATAATAAATTATAATTGGACTATGATAAGAAACTCAGGAAGAAAATGAGCATAAGAATCTCTGAACTGAGATAGCCAGCCACCATTGATAACAGCTCTGTCTATTTTCCTTTTAATTAACCCTACCTTTATCTTATTTAACCAAGTGAATAGATTTCCACAGAAATTCAAATCATCAAGCCCATTCCTCCTCATACAATCATTCAATTCATCCATATGGCCTGCCCATTCATCCGAACCACCCTCTCTTTCAAAAGAAAATCTAATTGCATTGAAATCTCCCAGTACTAGCCAAGGATCATCACCACACATGGAAGCAAAACTGGAAATGGATCTCCACAGAGAAGTCCTATCTGTTGCTGCATTGGCACCATACAAAAATGACCCAAAGCAAGAAAGTTTACTCTCCACAAAAAATAAGGAACAGTTAATGCATTGATCTGATTCTAACAAAACATGTAGATTGATAACATTAGGGTCCCAGCCAACCCAGATTCTACCATTAGGGCTAGAATTATAGTTATCAATGAAAGACCAACTAGGCCTCAGCTTTCTACGAACAGCCACTTAACCCTGGTTTCCAAAAAGCCCATACAAAAGATTTGATAACTATTATAAGTGACAAAACTTCTCTACATTTTGGGGGGGGGGGTGATTAAGTCCCCTAATAGTCCAACTAGCTAAATTAATCATAAGAACCAGTGGGAGGGTCTCCTGGCTCCCTGATCAGGATAGCAGATTTAGACTGAAATAAACTATTAACTTCGCCTTTTGGAGAAACAGCATTAGTAGGCAGAGCTACCTTTTTACCCCCAGCTCTCTTCTTAGCTTCCAGTCTTTGATCAGCAGGAGAAAGAATAATGCCTTCACTAGCAGTCTGATCTAAAACAGAGAACTTGTTTGTTAAATTCCCACTAATCAAGACAGGAGTCTCAAGAGAACCTTTAGCATCAGGAACTGGATTAGAACTTCCAAGTTCTCATTGTGTCCCACTATCAACTGTTGCTGAGGATTGCCTACAATCCTCTTCTTCTTCTTTGAAGTAGCAGTTATCCAGCCGTCTTCACCTTCCTCCCTTTGAGTTTTCTGAATCCATAACTTCTTAACTTCCTTTTTACAACTGCTTGCATGATGCCTAAATATTCAACAATTGCTACACATTCTCGGGATCCAACCGTATTCAATCAGAATTTCTGCCTTAGTATTCTCATCCACACAAAGGTCAACAGGATCAGGCAAATTTGAAAATTTTGTTATTTCAACACATACCCTTGCAAAGCTAATTCTTTTAGCAGAAGCAGTTAAAGTATCTACTCTAATTAGATTCCCCACAGCTCTGGCAATATAACTCAGACCTTCATCAATCCAAAACTCCAACGGAATGTTGTACAGTTTAATCTAAATTGGAACTGCTTTACATTCTTCCTTACTGAAAATCATGTTCTGGTGCCATTTCTTCAAAAACAGTGGGTGACCTGACATATGCCAAGGTCCTTCTAATACCACCTTATAACAGCAATAAGCAGATTTAAATTTGAAGAGGAAAAAATCATTACTACAGGACAGTGTTTCAATAAGACCTCGATTAGCCCATAACTTGTTAGCATGAGTCATCACCATACTATAAGGAAGTTTTCTATCCAAGAAATAACCTACTATGGAGTTTTCTCATTTCTGAACCCCAGCTTTAGAAACAGAAGGGGGAGGCTTAATAGTAATCCTATTGTTCTCCAGACAAGGTTGAAAATACTTGAGGTTTTGCATCGTACCTTCATGAGAAATTTTCGCTAAGTCTTTCCACTGCTTGGGAATTATCTGACCTTCTTTGGGATTTTCTGCCGTAATATCTCCCTCAACGTCATTCGCCCAAGAAACTCGCTTATTCTTCGGTAAATGAGGAGTCTCCAGGACTGCCAACGCATCTGAGCTAGACGAGCTGACAAATTCCTCCGAACCTTGCTCCTCCAGAACCATTTTGAGTCGCTTTTCCTTAACAATGTCGTTTTCGAGACTAACCCGGATCTTCGGCGTTGCCTCCAGAACTGAAAAATTAGAACTCATCAGACCTATACCCGACTTGGAAGAAGACACCAAAGAGGGGTTTCCACCTCCAGCTGACCGATTGCTCATCTGCTGATTAACTTTGCTAGTGTTCTCCCTCGCACTGATTCGATCTCATCCATCCCATTCTTTGGATTTGAATTCAATGCCTCTTTTGGAGTTGGCCAATCTAAATCTAAAACCCCCTTTTTGGTGCTTTCTACAAGGGTCTGACTCTCTTCAATAATTTTACTCATCACTGGTTGCCATTATCTCTACCGCTCTGGGGAATAGCATTAATAGGAACCAAAGGATCTCCCCTTACACGTCCCTCTGAAGCTTTGGAAGCTTTCTGATTCCCGCCTTTACCTAGACAGGACATTTCAGATGAAGCGTGCTTCTTAAGAGCACTTTTGATGTTGCTATTGCCAGATTTCCCCATTAATCGGCCTCCTATAGCTTGTTTTGCAATCCAATCTGTAATAACATCACTCAAACAGGACAGATCTGACCTTTCCCATTCATCTTCTTTCTTTTCTCCCTCTAAAACTGACTGTACTCTCCGAGTTTTTTCTTGTATAGTTAATTTTAGGCCGGTTGTATCTTATCTTTACATCTTTGTAGGTCAGTGGGCTTCTAGTGTTTTCTTTCTTTTTCTTTTTTTCCTCCCAATTTGTATTACATTGAGGGGTCAAAAATAATTTCATGATTTCAAGATTTGTTGGGATGGGTAGGTTCAGGTCTTCTTTTGTGTCAATTTATGCTATTGATTCATTTGCAGTCTTAGTCCTACTTCTAGTAGTGATTTTACTTCCATGCCTGCATGGGGGAATTACTCAGAGCTGGTAAACTGGAAGTGGAAAGGCATAGATTTATTTCCCAAAATACATACCAAGTTGTAGCTTTATAGCATGGTGTTGGGCTGTTATGTGATCCAGATTGAGCACATCTCACATGGGGCAAACTGCAGAAATCCATTCATTTAGAAAACTAGAATATTAGTTGGATGTTCAGAAAAAAAGTGGAGTATCACAACACTTGTTTTTTTTACTGCCTGTTGGTTTAGAGGTAATGGCTGCAACTGCTGAGTAAAGGCAGTATCACTGCCAGCAGATTGGATGTAAGCATGCTGTTGGCTCAGTGGTGTTAAATTTTAGAGGTAAAATGTTAGAATATTGTTGTGCACTGGGTCACCCTTTGCTTTAAGGGAAAAACTAGAACCTTTGCTAATAGCTATAAGCCTATAAGATTGCATTACGGTTATGAAGGACTTATTAAGAGATCTGTAGAATTCGATGATGCAATTGAAGAAAGTATGAAAGAGTGTAGTTGTCAAGATATTAAAGCCAAATGACCCAAAGGACAGAGATATATCTTTTGGTCCAGAGTCCAGAGTTATCAATTTGCAAGATATCAAATCATTGATTTTTTTTCTTGATAGATTGAGTGGACCTATCTTCAGCATTACAATTATCAAGGCCAAGGTTTTCTGAAGGCAGAGGAAAATAATCTGGAGCATGATTTAAAAAAAAAAAAAAAATTGGGGGGGGGGGGCGGGAATCAGAAATTTTGTGTAGAGCAATAGCATCATAGTCTTCTCATTGTTGCGGACTTTGTTTTAGGCTTCCAAAGTTGATACTCAATGTGTCTTGTCTGTCAATTACTACCAAATGATCTCTCCAAAGAAAGACTCCATTTAGGAACTGGCTAGAATATTACTGCATCGTTTTTGTGCAAGACTCCATTTAGGAACGGGCTAGAATATTACTGCATCGTTTTTGTGCTTTAGAAGGAACCAATTTGCAATATGTTTGCCTTTAAGGGCAGCAAGTTACTTGTTCTGCATGCTTAAAGTTGCCATGCTGGATAATTTGTATTATTATAGATGTGATGCTGCAGCTATCTATTACAGGGCTGTTGTTGTCCTGATAAATTTTGACTTTCCTTCACTGGCAACACATCATCTTCCACAATATGGTCTACAATGCCAGTGGAATATGGTACCAGAAACATATGAAGAACTTTAAGTTTGGTGTTGTTCCCCTATGCTAATTTATGTGAAAGAGATGCGTTTTGTTTATCCCAAATGTGCAATCATATGAAATAGAGTTGAGGTAATTTCCAGTCATTAACCATGCTATATAGTTGCCAGTTATTCCTCGTGTGAGGAGTATGCTACTCCTTTGCCTTCTTCACCATTTTATCAACTTGTAAGAAGAGAACAGGATCATCATGACTGCCGGTTTCACCCTTTATTATTGCACCCTTTTATTTGCCTTGGAGAGTAGATTCTCATTTTCCTTTTGTTTCTGTTGGGTGTTAGGTCATAGGCGTATGTTCCAATAAATTATGAATGAAACTATTTTCTACAATAGATGTGCCATTATAAGCTTTTCCATTATTCAGAAGAGCAAAAAAACAACTAACGATGTGTTTGGCTGATGGGTTCACGAACTCTCAAGGAGGAACAGTAAGGATTAGAGGGAAAAGTTTTCTTCTAATCTCAGACCATCCGTCATGAACCCTAGCGAAACTCATGTCAAATATCCCTCAAGTAACAAATCAAGGAGAAACTTTTCGAACTATGCAGGATTTCCTGGTCAGTAGGTGGATGGTAGAATTGGTCATATGCCTGGAAGTTTTGGAAACTTGCATGGTGTAAACTACACAAAATGTGTAACATTGAAAATATAGACACTAGGGATTGCATTAATGATAAGTTTGCAACTTTAGAAGCTAAAATATAGGCAAAAACGCTTTTTCTAATGTTAGCACTTGGTAGTTGATATCAGACTTGGTATATGTTCTCATTTGACAAAAATGCTTTCTTTTTTTTTGGTCCCCAATTTATTGGTTTTGGTGAAAAATTAATTTTGGCTAGCATGGCCTCAAAAGTTTTGAAGACAACTGTACAGAAGTCGAGTTTAAATTTTTTGATATATGGGCAAAAGTGCTTAATATTTGTATTATCTTCACTGATGGTTTCCAGATTCGTTGGCAAGCTAGTGGGTCGTTATTACGATAGCCAAGGGAATCCCACAAAATATTTGAAGGGGGCTGAAGCAAAGGCTGCTAGAGGTGCACAGCTGATGGAGAAACAGAAGAATGAAGAAGCTAAACAACCAAGCTGCAATTCAAGGTGGAGCCAAGAAGAGGGTTCAAAGGTATGAGCTTTAATTTTGTGCCGCCACACACTGTTTGGGTATAAGAGTGTCGTGTGCTATATTAGTATGGTGTAGATCCACTTGATATAATACGTTTTGAAGCTGTATGGATCACAGCCCAAAACAGATAATATTATACGATTTGAATTTGGTCGTTACGAAGCCTATCCCAATTTCCTTTGAACTTCTTTCTGCCTCACCTTCTCTACTATGCGTTAGAAGTTTCTGTTGTTGCGGAAGCTTGTCTAAGACAGAAATGACACTGTCAACCAATGGTGGGTATTGAGTTATGAATACTGAATCCATTTTCCTAGAATCAAGTGTGTTTGACAAAATTTACACCAATCCAAAATCAACTCCCATTAATTGGCAGGCATCTTTTATTATTGAGCTCGTTACTCGTAGCTTTTTTGTTTGATCAGGTGTGGTGCGACAGTGGTTATCCGAGGTTAGTCCAAAGACCACTGGAAATGGCTATAAGTGGGAAAGTGAGCAAGAGATGTGCTTGCTTCACTGAGGAGCAACTGAAACAACCAGGACTCGAAGTCTACCAAGGATGCGATTATTTGGCCACAACCTGTCAACTATAGGCAATGCCAAAAGAAAAAGAGGTGTTATTACGTAATTAGTTGATTTTATGAATACAAGGGAAGCAGGCTACAGAGCAGCAGGAGGTGATATGGTTTTGAATATCTATGTAAAGCCTGAAAAGTACACTTTTTGTTACAATTTTTCTATTTATATTTGACTAATTATATTTTCTAATTTTTGTTTTATGTTATCATTTTTTTTAAAATGAAAACTAAAACTATATTTAAAAATACTATATTGTTTATAGTAATTAATTTTTTAATTAAGTATTTAATTTTATTAAAAATTAATTTAATTTAATAAAATATATTTCGTATTGAATTAATTAATTTTATTATTCATTAAAATAATTTAATGCAATAAAAATAAAATATATTAAATATAATATATTAAATATAATTTATTTATATTATATATTAAAATAATTTAATAAAATATATTTCAAATTATTTTAATCAATGTCACATCATTTGTTAATAATAATGCAACAAAAATAAAATGTTAAAATTAATAATATATTTATTAGAAAAAATGAATATATCTATTACGCTTTTTTTTTTGAGTTTTTCAATAGATTTTAAAAATTTATAAAGATAAATAAAAAAAAAAAAAGGTTAACATAAGGGCATAATTAATAAGATTCCTTTTTTTTTTTTTTAACGTTTATCTATTTATGTTATTTAGTTTTCATTTTTAACTGTCATTTTATTTCCAAAAAGCAAAAGCTAAAATTGTTTCTGAAAATATAATTTTATTTACAGTAATTAAATTTTGTTTTAAAAAAATATTTAACTGTAATAATTTTTTTTTAAATTCATTAAATCAATATAATATGTTTTAAATTAATTTAATTAAATCAATTACATATTATATATTTTTAAATTAATTATATTATTTATTAAAATAATTTAATAAAAATATGTTTTACATTAATTCTACTTTTAATTGTATTGTTTATTTTTAAATTAATTAATTTAATTATATTCTCCTACCCAATTAGATTTGGCAAGGGATTTTAGATTTAGAAACTGGTACAACCCAACCCGGGTGGCTCTCTAACAAGAAGGGTCAACAGGGCAAATTAAATTGTATTGGATCATCTCTTGATTTCAATAATAAACTCACAGCAATAAAGAAGAAGAAACAGTTTTCGAGGAAGATTAATTTCGGTATCAAAGCTCTACATATAGGGTCTTTAGAATGTAAAAAAATAA
>QLOD02000016.1:8218331-8233772 GCA_003260245.2 Sideroxylon spinosum | reverse complement strand
GCTTTGGATATCTCAATTTCAAATTCTCACAGTAGTGCTTCGGCATTGAAGGCCTTAGGAATATCTATTTCAGGTTGGGGTTTTAAACACTACTACCAATAACTCTAATAGAAGACATAAACAAAAACACTTGTCATTGTCACCTCAACTAAATTATTCACACCAACGACTGATAACGGCATGCTTAGATTTTTATTTTTATTTTATTAGTAAATATTAATTAATTCGGGGGAGTGAGTTGGAATGAGCCCAATACATTTTTTGGTCCAGCCTTCTAGCTGGGTATGTTTAGAAAGTGAAAACAGGTACAGATGAAATGGAAATCGCAAAGATGTTAAGACATGACCAATAAGTTAAAAACAAAAACATTGAAAGCAACGGACCACTGAATTCAGTGCTCAATTATTACCAACTTCCACCGCTCTTCTTCAATACCTTGATTTGGATCACCATCTCCAAATACAAATGAAAAAACCTACAAAACATTCACGCATTTGAGTTAAAACTTATTCAGAATGTTTGGAACCATAGAAAAATGATTCTATTATTTCATTTACAGATTCAATGAAGTTCATCCCATCACCATCTGCTCGCACTCGTCGCCTCCTATAGTAATATGGATCCCAGTACCTGAAGTGGATACTTACACGAGTTAAAAACAAGCACAAGGATGCCATTAAAGCTCTTCCTAGATGTAAATTAAATTAGGCTCGTGAAGTAGAATGGGAAAAATAGCATGTATCTTACTCTGCATCTGACATAAAAGGTGACAACATGTTTAAATTATACAGGCTTCACATAAAATTGCCATGTTAAGACTTAGATCAATAACAGGTTAAAGAATGCATCTGTAGATTCCCAAACACTCATGGCCAAAAGGATTACTAACTGTAAATAAAAGGATTCACAAATGAAGTGCTAATGCTACAACCAGTACATAAAGTGTTAAAGCTTCCATAAAAGCCGAAAATGCTACAAAATTCATAAAACTCAAGAAGGATAAACTATTTAATATAAAATGTGAAGCTACACCTTCGTAGAATCAACATACCAGTATAAGTTCAAGATTTGTAGCATAATGTCAGCAAGGATAAATTATTTAATATAAAATGTGTAGCTACAGCTTCATAGAATCAACATACCAGTATAAGTTCAAGAAACATAAGTTATCTACTATAAGAATATGAAGCTAAAGGTTCGTAGAATCGTCATTTTCACAACCATAGAGCATTAAGTGCAACAAGTATTAAAATTCACATGTTCAACTGAATCAAAAACAACCCTCGGGGAATGCAGATGCATGAATTTACATCCCAGTGGTACCCATTGGAAGGAGATGGTTTTCATCACCATAGTAGCCTAACCCAGGTCGACAACCCTTATCTTTTGTTACCTTAGCTCTGACAATTACTTTAGATCGTACACAAACACAATGTTATTCAGAACCACCAAATTAGTATAGTAGCAGAAAGATATGCACCGTCTAAAACTATATCATCCTCAAATTTAGCTCTGACAATTACTTTAGATCGCACGCAAACTCAACATTAATTAGAACCGCCAAAGTAGTAAAGTAGAAGAAAATTATGCACCAGCTAAGACTATATCAACCTCAGATGTTCACCTTTGTCTAATAGATTTTCTATCTAGAAAAGCTTTGAACAGTGAACGCATAACCCAGGCCATTTTACAAATCAATGAAAACTACTGGCTTTTCACCATCAGGAGTCAAGCATACGACAACTAGAATCATTCCAAAACATGCAAATTGAGAATCATTACCAAAACAAATCAGATGGACTGAAGTAGAATGCGAAACCAGAATCATACGATCTGCCTCCTCGTCTCCCCCGGTCCTCATCACTATTACCAAAAAAAAAATATAAAGAATAATTTATTGTTAATTTCTTACAGTTACATTTAATTAAGTAAAGCCTTTCTTGCTATCAGCAATTGAAGAAAAGAAATAGAACAAGGTGCAAAGATTGAAGAATAAGATCAAATAGATACCTTCTACTAGAGAGGAGAGCAATAATCGCAGTATAAACAATCACAATTGAAGCAATTAGCGCAGTCCCAAATGAAACCCTCACTAAATATTCAGCCGCTGACTGCCAAAAGTAATAGACAACATTTTTTAATGAGCTGCCAACTGCCAAAAGTAATAGACAATTTATTTTGGTCAATGGTAAATGTATTGTGACTATAAGTCTTATTTTTTGGCAAAATGGTTTGCGTATATGCTTGAACTTTAAAGAGAGATAAGAGAAGGAGAGAATAATACCTTTGTCTTTTCAAAAAAAGGCTCAACTTTCATCCTAAATGATTTGGCTGCAAGCTTTGACCGATAATCTTTTGGAAAAACATAGAGAACATCACCTTCATCTGAAACCTATTGAAATCATCTTGAAAAGATTTCTACTCGGGAAATCAACAACTTCAAAGAGGAAAATCATAGAAACAGTAAACAAATAAACAAATGTGTGACCTTTTATGCTCAACTGAAGCAGGAGTTGCTAGCAAGATGAACAACACTACTTAAATGTATGACTTAATTAAAAAAAAAAAAACTCTGCAAAAATAGCAAGTGAACCATGCCAAGAATTATGCGTAAAAGACACATTTGAAAACATAAAAAGACAAGGCTAATCAACTAAGAACAAAGTCCCAGGGCCAATAAAGCCAACTACGAATTATTAAATATGTCGTATGTGTGCATGTGGCAATATCAAAGCTAATTACTTCCTAAATCCTCGTATACATTTCAAAGCCAAGCAACAATTGACAAAGGGATTTCAACTTTATGGAATTTCATAATCCCCACAATATATATATACATTGTTGTGGCAACGGCTGCGATTTCCAGAAACAGAGATCCTCCAAAAAACAAATTACACATTAAAAATATACAACCACACAATTATTAGCATTACATTTCCCATGACTTTGCTCAAATGCATACCAAGTACACAAGCACAATATCTTCCCAAATGCAAGCCAAGTACAAGGAAATTGGCAGCTCAAACCCAATTCGGTAAGTCTTAGTCCCAAAATTGATGGTTATCAGCTACACGCATAGATCTCTTCCAATTAGCTCTTACAATTAACAGCAATCAATCACATTCTCATATATATATATATATATATAACGAAAATAGTGAGCTTTGCGCAGCCTTAGTCCATTATCACCTCCTCGGTCACCTCTCTTATCCTTTTGAGACCTTCAACTTAGACCCAAAAACCACTTCCCCACCAATATGTTAGTCTAGGATGCCCATTGCCTGCCTAACTTAATTTAACATTCCCATAATTAGGGATACACCTCTATAATAATAATTCAGTAGCAACAATGCCCCCGCTAAAAAAATCGCACATTTTTATCAATCATCATATTAACAATTAAGTACCCAAATCAGTTCACATACAGAAACCCAACCAACCCCCCCCCCCCCAAAAAAAAAAAAATCCTCAATTGAAATGCTGACTGGAATACCTCCAAGAAACCGCTGGTATCAGAAGCAAGTGCCTGCAAGGCTTTCTGGGCTTCATTCAGCTTAAGCCCGGCCTTGCTCGCCACGTCACCAATCGTGACCCTCCCTCCGCACGCATCCACCGCGTCCATGGCCCGCTTCCGCACATCTGCCGGCAGCTTATCGCTCTCGACGGCGCCCCCGGGCTTAATTGCAGCCGCGGTGGCATCAATACTCGCCCTAACAACTAGACTGGGAACTACAAAATCCCTACTCTGTCGAATTATCTTGAACGCTGATGGATTTTTTTTTTGAAAAAAGGACGCGTTTGACCTCGGACAGTGGGATTGCGAAACGGGGTAGACGAATAGAGAGGGTTTCGAGGAAGAGAAGATGATAGACCGAGACCTGGCTGTTACAGTGAAGCAGGTGGATATAGAGGCCATTTCACAGAATTTCTTGCTCAGATTTCAGCCATGAAAGGGCGATTTTGTGATTGTCTATATAGAATGCGTGTATATATATATACGATCTTTATCAGAGGACTTCGCGAGCGGTTAGATATTGGTTCTCTTCCAGTTTGGATTTTCTCTTTTGATGCCCTCCAGACTTTGGCTTCGTAACTTGTGGAAGGGAAGAGCTTAGAGATATTTCTCGGTTTTGTTTTTTAAATAAATAAAATAAAAAGGGAAATTGTTTTTTAGTTTCTTTTTTATGTAAGACTAGAAGAAAACGGGTGAATGACGTCGACACCTACATCCGTTCAGGTTTGGAAAAAAATGTATACTCATCTCCATTGGTAATTTTTAAAAGTTCAAAAATAAATAAATAAATAAAATTCTATTTTTATCCGAAATCTTTAATAAGAATTATGAACTTACCCTTTAATTGAAATTCTCTTACATATACATACTCCTAAAATTATCAAAAGTTATTTTCAAATCAAGAGACCATAAGTATAGAATATTAGACAAACTTTAATTTATCTTTTAAGTCACCATTAAACGTGTTTGAGATTATTTAAAGTCAAGTCTGAGCTTGTAAGTGATGTCTTTTAAGGATAAACAAATTGAAAATAGTTAACAATAGTAACAAAGGATTTTTATGTGTAGAAGAAAATAGAAAAGAAACTTTTGAATATCAATTTATGTTTCTAAAAAAGAACCAAATAATTTAAGTATTGCTAAAATTTTAAATTTTCTAGTAGATAGTATATTTGAAACTATTGATACTTTAAATAAAATATAAAATAAGATAAATAAAATATGTCTACTAGCAAACACAAAAAATTTGATGGAACAATTAGTGGACAGACACTATTGAGGTGAAACATCAAATCTTCAAACAAAAATTCCTATCTTATACAAAGGAAGAAAAAGAGGATTCAACGAGATCTTAATAATAAAAATCATTACTAAGGAAAAAGCTTATAAAGATTTCTAGGCTAATAAAGAAATATTAGAATATTGGAGGTCCAGATATAAGAAAGAGAATGATATAAAAGAAAGAGATAAATTGCTCAATTAGATGCAAGCTCTCTATATCCAACACGAGAATCTGTTCAAATATATATATATATATATATGTTCTCACTTTAGATTCTGATTCTAAAAACTCAGATAAATGATAATTAGCAACCAGTATGGTGAATGAAGATAAAATTGATTCTGAAACTAAAACAACGGTTGATCTAGCAAAAAAGTTAGATAAAGAACTAACAAAAAAGCTAGACAAAACTCTAAATCTAGACAAAAACTTGGATAAGAGAAAAGTAGGAATATCTGATCACCTAGAAGAAGATCCAGAAATGAAACTAATTATTGGAATAACAATTTATTTTGAAAACATCCATGTAAAAGAAGAAGGTGAATTTAGTTTTGATGAGACTTATATTAAAGAAGAACATAAACCTAGTCCTTCTAAAAGAGAAGACTTAAATAAATTCAATGTTACCACAAATAAGATATATCGAAACTTTAATAATATATATCCCAGAGATTATGAACGCACTATTGAAGAATGGGCACAAGCCATGTCTATTGTCATAACCCATTACAAAAACACATGGGATAAAAGGAGATTCCTAGACTATATAGCAGGAACATTACAAGGAAATATTTTAAACTGGCTAAAAGTCTAAGAAGAATTAGAAGTAGGCAAACGCGAAAAAAACTTCCATTTTGCTAAGTGAATATCAAGGCAATGATTTCGTAAAAATTCTATCAAATTTCTTAGCACTTTTCAAAAGAGATTTTTGTGAAATAATATTTACAGATGAACACAAAAAAGAGGTGAAATATATTTTATCAAAAATAAAACTTTACGATATCTATAAATACATAAATTTTGTAAAATTATATTAAAAATACTTCTAGATGTTAAGACCAGAAAGTATGACTCATTAGAAAGAACAGTTTTGCCATATACTCCAAAGCCCATGGGATGAAATACGTGATAAACAATATCCAGAATACTAACAAAAAATTGGAAGTTCTGATACATTGGGATTAAGAATAAGCTTCAGTTATAAAATAATGACCGAACATTATATTCAAAGAAAGGCCTAAAAACAAGTGAAAAAAAAAACTAGTTGTCAAAAATAAGCAAAGAAAAAGCTTGTTGCAACAAAATCTTAAAAAAAAAAAATTGGGAAGTTGGATGCTTTGTGAATAAACCACATCACAGACGTAAGAGAAAACATTTTTAAATCAAAAAGTGGAAATCTGGAAATAAAAGAATATTTTTAAAAAGAAATATAATTGAAAATTCAAGAAGGAAAAGTTCGGAAAGAAATCATTGAAAAATTACACTTGCTTTTTTATAATAGAAAATGTCATATAGCACCTAATTGTCCAAAAATGAATAATAAGGTAGTCAAATTTCTGAAAAAAAAAAACAATCTAAAAATTTATCTAGGAGAACAAATAGATTCAAAAGAAGACATTTTATATGAATTATAATCTATTTTTTCGGATTCTTCAGAAGAAAGTGAATAATTTATTTTCATGATACAGAAAACAAATCCTAATAATGAAAATTTGAAAAACTTTTCAATCTGTCCCCAAAAACGAATTAAACCAACTTTGTTTAGGATGGGAGACATAGTCAAAGAAGACATGACATCGAAAATGATAAACTGATTAAATATTAAGAGATTAAAATAGAAGATCCATATAAAAAATCTAAATTTAAACCTCAGCAAGCCCAACATTTCGAAAGATGCAAAAGAATAATAGAGGTAAAATCCTCCTCTAATGGACAAGTTGAAATAAAAATTTTGACAAAGAAAAAATTAGAAGACTTAAAGAAAAGTTTCCTAAGACAAGATTCATTCACATAGGGATAATATAAATAGAGGTTAGACCGTTATCTAGACTTGGAGTGGACTCACCAATCTCATGTGTAGTCCAAGACAAAAGGTTTTATGACTCTGTTCAATCACTAATAGGAGGAATACAAATTTAGTTTCTAGAGAAATCCTCTTCAGAATTAAACCAATTATTTCATGCCTATAAATAATTAAAAAAAAAATCTAAGACACTCTAAGAATCCAAACTTAAAATATAAAGATGGACAGTAATACAAATGATTTAAAAAAATCCTGAAAAACTGTTAATTAATTAACCAATAATACTGAAGTCAAAACATAAGAAGTTGACTTTGGTAAGGTTGAGTTAGATGAACCAAAATCGTTTAATACTGAAATCAAACCAAGATTGATCCATATAAAAGATTTGAGAATACCTAAAGAATGGGTATTTGAAAATTTTATAAGGGATCAACCAGAATCCTCTCGAAGATCAATTGAATTTCAAGCATCACGAAATGCATTTTACTTTAGAAATAACAAGTTATCTAAAAGTAGAAAATCATTCAAAATGAACAACTTCAAAAACATTGAAGACGGTTCCTTAAGCTCAAGTAGCTTTGAACAACCAAATATGGATTCAGACACAATATTATTTTTTTATAACTAGAATAAGAAAAAATATTGTTATATTGAAGTCACATTTGAATTTGAAGGCTACAAACCATATAACCTACATGCTTTTATAGATACTAGAACCACTACTACAGTATGTCAACCAAATGCTATACCGAAAGAATATTGGATTCAAATGTCATATTGATTGATAGACATAAATCTTATCAGATTCTTTGTTTAAAAACTCATGATTCGATTTACTGTAAAGGATTTGCGCCACTCAAGCGTAATGATAGCAGTCCAATTTTAACAGATTCATTAAAATCAATTGATGAATCCCGTTGGGTTTATAACAAGTTAAGCCAAACTTCTCATAAGATCCTTTAATGTTAGAAGAAAAAACTACCAGATATTGTCATCTAAAGCTAAAAAATAAACAGAAAATAATTAGGGTAAAATCTATGGTCTAGACCAAATAAGATATAGATGAATTTCAAGTTCAAATAAAAAAATTTCTAGATAAAAAGGCTAATAGAATCACCTAGAAGTCAACACTCTAGCCCTGCTTTTCTTGTAATGAATCATAGTGAAAGAAAAAAAAAAAAAAAAAAAAACTAGGATGGTCATCAATTACAAAAAATTGAATGAAAATCTGATCTATGATGGGTGTTTTATACCCAGGAAAGATGTTTTAATAACTCAAACCAGAGATACTAAAAAATTTAGTAATTTTGATTGTAAATCGGGTTTTTGGCAAATCAAGCTTACAAAAGAGTCAAAACGATTGACTGATTTTTCTGCACCATATGGCCATTACCAATGGACCATTTTACCATTTGGAATATGGAATGCGCCACACATATCTCAAAGATGGATGGATGATATCTTTAAAGACACTAAAGATTTGTCTTGTTTATTTAGATGATGTAATGATTTTCTCTAAAAACAGAGAAAAGCATAAGCATCATCTAGAAATAGCTTGTAAAATTTTTTTGGATAATAGAATAATTCACAGTCCAAAAAAGATTAAGATAGAAAAAAAAAAGAAATTGATTATTTGGGTATTGTGCTCAATTCACCAAGAATTGTGTTACAACCTCATATAATCACAAAAATCAAAGAGTTCCCAAAAAAAAAAAAAAATAGAGGCTCTCAAAGACTACAAAGTCTTGTTGGTTTATTAAATTATGGAAGACAATTTGTAAAAAGTCTTTCAAAATGGGAAAAACCATTTCATGAAAATTTAAGAAAAGCTCAAAAGAATTTCAATATAAAAATTGAATAGAATGAGGAGGATTCAAGGAAATTAAAAGAAATAAAACCTTATTTAAACCTAATTTAAAGGTTTATTTTGCTACAGAATCTGATCTCTTAATCTCAGAGGTACATATTTCAGAAATGTTATGGGGAGTAGTACTAAAAGCCGTAAAAATGAAAAAGAAATTTGAACAAAAAGATATTCTCAAAATTCTTAAAGAACAAAAATGCTATATATTATTTACTAATATCAAAGCCTAGATGATTCTGAAGGTGTTATACTAAGCTACTTACTCCATGAAGGTAATTATTTTTTAATTTACGAATAATGATACTAGAGCTTATCTTATCTATTTTTGTTCCTCTTGAATCTTTTTTTTTTTTTTTTTTTACTTATGTGTGTAATACTGATGCTTCAAGAAGTACTTTAATTTCTCTATATGATTTGTACTTAATATTAAACAATTTATCAATTGGTTGTGAAATAGATCTAAAAATTAAAAATGTTTTAAATCTAAAAGCAATAATATTAGGAAGTTTTTGTAAGTTTTAAGTTTTAAGGGTGTGTTTCATAATTATTAGAAACTATAAAAGTGTTTTTTAAGAATATTTACATGGTCCCTAAGGGTTATTTCATAATTTCTAAAAGTTGAGAAGCTACGGGGGGTGCAAGTGAATCTAAATTGAAACCTCACTATCTCAGGGGGTCTAAGTGAAACTATCTCGAAGAAAACTTATGTCACATGGTGTTTGAAAACATAATTTTTAGTAACTTTTGGTATTTTTTTGCTAAAATTGATCGTTGCAATTTTTGATAGGCTTGGTATCAAATAACAATTTTTAGTAATTTTTTACAACTTTTGAGTGTTTGGTAAAATCATTGGTAACTTTTTTAGTAACTTTAAATAATTTTTAGTAATTTTTGGTAATTTTTGAGTTGAGAATTTACTATAATAAAGCAGAAAAGTAGTAAAATTTGATATTTTACCAAACACTCAATGAGAAAATTTTGATACTTTTTTTGCTAAAAATTACACTGCTAAACACTACCATATTTTCTTTTTATGTAAAAACTAGCCAAATAAAACAAATATAGAAAATTTATTTTTTATTTTAATTTTTATTAAAACTAGAAAAAATGTTTGTACAACCAAAATTTATGCCCTTATTTACTATAATAATGTTAGTATTGATATATTTGAAGTAGATTATAAAGTACTTTTCTTTTGAAACTATAAAAATTAATAATTAATGTGGTGGGTAAAAGTCTACATTTCACAGGCACACGTGAAATTTTATCAAAGTGGGGGTTGAAATAAACCCCAACTTCAGCGACTGAAGTCAATTGAAATGCCATTGTTGGGCTGAAAATGCAATCGTCTAATGGCTTATTTTATTTTTATTTCTTTTCCCTTTTTTCCGATGCAATCTGATGGCTTACACAAATAAGAATAGTTTATAAATAAAAGTAATTAATTTTTTTTATTTGATTAAGTAGACACACTTATACTATTGTAATTAACTTCTATCCCACTTACTTAAAAATTCTATATGAAAAAATTCATGAGTTCAAAAAAGGAGCTAACTTACTTATATAAAATTTCTATATGAAAAAATTCATGAGTTCAAAAAAGGAACTAACTTACTTATATATAGTTTTAAAATTTATATATTTTAAATACATTAGGAATTAAATTAAAAAACAAATAAAAATAAGATTAATTAAAAACATAAATAAAAAAATACTTAAATAATAATTAGATTATTTCTATTATAACAATTCTTAAAATGTTCAAAATATAAAAGAATAATAAAATATTAATGAAGTTCAAAAGTAGTTATTTTTTAAATTTTATTTTAAATTTAATTGATCATATTGACTATATTTGTTTTATTTCTTAAAGCACTTACTATATATATTTTTTTAATTAGAGTTATTTTTATAAACATTCAAAAAATTATTATCAAATATTATGCGATAATCTCTATCTTCATCATTCAACTTTTTTTATGTTTATAAATATTTGAATAAAATTAGTATTGGGAGTGATTCTTTTCTAAAAATTATTAAATATTAAATATTATTTAAATTTAAAATGTAGTTTCTCTTACAGTAAAAATTCTTATCATATCTTAAATTTGAAAAAAAAAATATTGAAATATTATTTGAGCTTGGGAATAATTTTCTTTAGAAAATTTTCAATTTTAAATTTAAATTGGCCATATTGATAAATTTTAATCGACTAATAATACCCAATATTTTAGTTATTTATAAATTTATACCATCTATTTATATCTAATATTAAAATAATATTTATATCTCTCATATTCTCATTCATTTTAACCCCATGTATCATGCCCCATTAATACTTGTCATTATTTAAAATATTTTTTTTTCATTCACAAAAAGTTTCACCCCACGTTATTAGATGATTATAACTCCACTTTTTCTTTTGTACGTAAATTCATTAGAGTGCGACATATGATTTTACTTAATGTGAAAGTTAGTAGATTCATGAAAATGAACCTATTTGCTTGTTGGTTCATTATGGTTATAAAATTTGTGTTTCAATAATAATATAGGAAAGGGTTTAACAATGATTGTAATAAAAAACTCTTAGTAAATTTTAAATTTAAGAAAAAAAAAGCAAAATGCCTAAATATTAATATTAAGAAAAAATACCTAAATATTAATTAAATTCTGGAGTAATTGTTTTTACAAAAAATCAAATTTAAATTGGTCACATAGACCATTAGATCGAAAAATCATGTAATATTAAACCTATGATGTAGGATTAATACTAATAATTTAAGTTATTAAAATAAAAACATATACGCAAATTGATAAATAATTTAAAATAAAACATAAGTTTTTAGTACTTGTATACAAGTTCGACTTTGATCGAATCTGTTAGTTTATCAAAACTCATACAAATTTATATCTAATAAAAAAATGTGTTGAAATCTTTTTTTTTCCTAATTTCTTTTCCTACATGGCATATTCTAATATATTTCTATTTTAGTTTTCGTTTCTTTTTTCTTATAATTTATTGAACTAAATTTTCATAAATTTTCTAAAACTACTAGGGTTGTGGCGTTGGTCCATAACTTGCTTATTAGTTCTTAAAGTTGTAATATTTACCTATTTCAAATAAATTAAATTTAACAAAACATGTAAAAAATAGCTAAATTATATTGGACTTGGGAAATGGTTTAAACATTACTAAATAATAATTAAATTTAAGAAATTTAAGTTCTTCGAAAATGACAACTTTCAGGTATAAAAAAAAAATATATGTATGTGGTTTGAAGTAACTTTTGCCATTTGATGTTTCTAACTCAAATCATATTTTTTGGAGATAAATAATGTATTTTTTGGACTTTGTGGTAAAATGTTAGAGAGAGAAACTATGAGAACGGGTTTTTCGATCATTTCTGATGGATTTATGTTAGAATTTTTTTGAAAATTATTAAATTTTTTGACTTCTGTGTGAAAAAGTTGGGGAGAGAAAATGTGGAAACGGTTTTTTTGGTTCGTTCCCATGGATTTATATCAGATTTGTTAAAATTTGTTAAAAAGTTATTGAGATTTATAAAAAAGATATTAAGGTTTGTAAAAATTTGTTGAGATATATAGATATATAGAAATTTATAGAAATTTCACGAAATTAGAGGTGGACAAAATGTGTTAAAAAATTTTAAAGATTTTTGTTGGTTTTTAGCACACCAAACGGTGCCTTAGTATACTTTAAATTAAAAAAGAAAAACAAAAAATTATCTAATTGCTAATTAGGTTGGTGAATAATAAATTTTTTATAGAATTTTAAATTTAAATTAATCATGTTAACCATCCAATTAAAAAAATTTAACAATACCCAGTATTTGAGTCATTTTTATAAACTACAACTTACATCATACTATTAATAATATGAGTATTTTTAATAGTAATTGTTTTTCATAAAACCAATCAAATTTTATTTTAATATAGTTAAAATAAATAATATTTTTAACCAAAAGTAATTTTGCAAAATGAATTAATAATTAAAAAAGCATAGATTGAAATTGACAAACTCTTAAAATAAAAAAGAAAAATTTGAACAATTAGGTAGATTTTGGATTTAATATATATTCTAAATCCAACATAACTTGATTTTTTTGAATTGGGTTGAGTTAATATTTAATAAAAATATAAATTTTTAGCACACACATAAAACCTAACTTTGATTACTTCTATGAATTCATTAAACTTACATAAATAAAAAAAATTATGAATAAAAGACTATAATAAACTATGCAACTTCTTTACATATATGCCACAAAGCACCTGATTTTACTAAATATGATCATACTAACTAATTCATCCTCACAACTTTTTATTTTTTTACCAATGTAAAATGTTGTATAATCTTATGCATCACCCAGGTTAACACTCCATAAATACACGTTCTGGGGGCATTATGGTAATTAAACAATGGCACGAATAGCCATTGAACTCGTAATTTGCCTCCTCGAGCCGCACCTTAGCCTCTCTCCTCCCCACTTCCACCACTCTGCTTCGCAGTGCTTGACCATGGAGTTGCTCTCCATCTCCTCTCCTCTAACCTCCAACTCTTTCTCCTCATTCCTTCAATTGGGTTCTCTCAAGACTCGCAACCCTCTCTCCAAAGCCCCCTCCTTCTCTCTCCGACATTTCACACCGTCTTCACAATCTTTGAAATATTCACTAGGTTCTCCCCAATTATCTGACAATCCCAAAACCCTAGCCGGTGGTGGTCTGTTCGGGTTCGACCTCAAAGAACCCCTCTATGCCCCGCATTCCTCGGCCCCCCAGACGCCTGCGACGGCGATGAGAGGCGCTGAAGCCGATGCCATGGCGCTGTTGCTGAAGGAGCGGATTGTCTTCTTGGGCAACCAAATTGATGACTTCTTCGCCGATGCTATCATCAGTCAGTTGCTGTTGTTGGATGCTCAAGACCCAACTAAAGATATCAGGCTCTTCATCAATTCGCCTGGTGGGTCTCTCAGGTATGTATGCTTATATATATATATACACACATTTGGTGCTTAAATTTAATTTCTGTGTACTTTTGCAACCATTGAGCAGTCATTATGGGCATTTCCTGTGCATACTTTTTAGGTGAGGATTAGTTGCCAGCAGACCACACTAAGTACCCAATAACAGGAAACCGAGAAAAGAATAATAAATTACGTCAAGATTAAGCATAAAGGAGAAATAATGTCACTTTTTAGGGAGATGTAAAATTATTATTGGATATTAAATTGGTAAATACATTTTTTACATTTTAATGATTTAATTCCTTGCAGAACCTAAGATTTAGAAATGTCCCTCTACTGAAAAATAATTATTATTAAGTTTTATTATTTGTAGAATTTATCATGTTATATTTTTTATGTTATGCACATGAGTATTTAATAGTGTAGTAGGAGAATGTATTTTATTTTACAAAAACTACTAGGATTTGATTCTTATACACTTCTTTGATATGTTGAAAAATTTTAAGTTAACTTTAATTTTTAAATAAAATTTAAATACCTTAATTTTAAATTAATTTAATTTTTGAAATAAAGTTAAAATTTTAAGGGCATTTTGGTAATTTTATGTCCAAAATAAGAGGAGTCACTTGCCTCCCTTGCCTTCACATGGCTCCGTCCCATGGTTGCCAAATTATAGAAAATCATTGACATGAATCTAAAATTCGTGATATAAAAAATTATGCGGTATTTACAGATAGCAGCAAGATTGATTAGTTGTTTGAATTTTAGCCTCTACTTTGGATCATTAAATTAGAGGAAGTTGGCTTTTGGATTATGTTTTGTGGTAATGGTTGCCTGGGTTTGGGGATGAGTACTGGTGGCTAGTTTACTAGATGCTGTCGTTGCTGATACAAAAGGAATGTATCTGTAAATTTAATTTAATTTTTTTTTTCTCAACTTGGTGGTTTAATGATTGGGTAGAAATGGGAATTTGCTTATGTAATCTTTTACTCAACAGGGATCATGAAGAAAGGAGCATCCCTAGCCAATTCCATAAATTATTATCATTATTGTTGCGGGACAATAGAATTAATGCCAATATAGATAAATATTAAGCAAGAGAGAGGAATTCTTTAATATTGTGTTTCCCTTTTGCATCGATTATTCTTTTTTTGCTTAAAATTGTCTTTATGCAAAGAAAGGAGCACCTTTATGGAATTAACATTGGTTTCCATGAAGTACGAGAGGAATTTTATATTTTGATTGGAAGTCCCAGTGAAGTTTCACCTAAGGTAGTCTTGCTTCAAACCTTTCTGCAGCCATTAATGAAAGTACCTGCAAGGTTCTTCTTTTATCTTGAAGAACAACTTCTTACATAGGCTCTGTTTGGGGCACTGAGTTTCACCAAAAAATTCTAAAAACTTTCAAAACATTATGACTTTTTCTCTCACTGCACGAATTACGAGGCTGCAACTTTTTTTAATTTTCAATAACTTTTTTACCACTCCAAATGCACCTATAGTATATATTACTTAAGGGTGCATTGCTTTCCTTCCCGAGCATGTTTGTGAACTCTTGCAACTGTGTTGGTTGCCCAAATGGAGGATACTGCTGCTACAAAGGAGCTACATGGAGGAGGTAAAATATCATGGAATGAGAAAGAAAATTAGGATAGTTAGTGTAAGAATGTTTTTGTTTTCATACACTAATTGGACGGTGTTTTTGTTTTCATACACTAATTGGACGGTGTCAAGGTTATTGGCTGAAGAACTAAAAGAATTAGGACTTGGGAGG
>QLOD02000016.1:8190867-8208216 GCA_003260245.2 Sideroxylon spinosum | reverse complement strand
TGGTGGTGGTGGTGGTGGTAGTAGTAGTAATTATAGCACATAGGATCAATCATGAAATACTTGCTGTGAAATCCTAACAGGAACATTGAATAAATATTTTGATATTGAGAGACATTGTTTGTGTGAAAACTTTTTTACAAATTTGTAAGGCTACCCACAGGCAGTACCCCTCTCATTGGCCATGTTCCTTAACAAGCCCCTGAGCCTCCTCTGTGTAAGTCTGTTATTATTATATTTTCGGAGTTATTTTGCCATTTAGACATGCTGGCACGTGGTGCATACCATGTAAAAGAATTCATTCCTTTTTTAAATTAGGGTAAAGCAGGCTAAACCGTATCTCAGATGATAAGAGGGAAAAAAACTAACAATAGTTGGAAAGTATGAAAATTCTTATGTTTTCATTTTTTCTTTCCAAGTTCCTGGTAAATTGGGCCAAGTAAAAGTTGTAGCCTAGTTGACTAAATTATTAGGCAAGGTCATATGGGCTAGGAAAATAACGGAACGATTGTCAACAGAAATTTTTGCATTTCTAGAACTTTTTAAATTGTTAGTTGAAGCATCACTTATAATAATAATAAGAACAAGAACAAGAACAAGAACAACAACAACAACAGCAACAAATTGTTTACTAAAGCGGGAAAACAAGGGTGATCTTGTGCATTATAGATTCGTATCCAAGACTTGCTATCATTTGATGATGCCATGTTGGTCGCTAGAAATACGTGAAGTGCATGGATAGCCTAGTAACAAAAAGTAGAATTAGAATTTTTAAAAATTCGAAACAAAAGATGAGAATTCTATTTTGATAACTTATGATCATCATATGGATCTATTATGTGTCTCTACATCTTGCGTTGGGAAGATCCTATGGCTCATAGTCCTGTTATATTTCGAGCACTCGTGTACTCAGCACAACCTTTTTACTGCAAAACATGGCATCACTTAGACTCTCATATACCTCTTTCAGAACAATGGGCTGATTTATGAATATTCTATGAGGATATAAAAAGATGATCCAACGAGCAGGAACCGTAATTTTTCATACTTCCCAAGTTCCAACTTCTGTGGAGAAGTAAATCCTATATTAAATGCAGGATCTCCAGGGAACTAGCCAGCTTATCCACTCAGCAATTTGGGGGTACACTTCACAATAAAAGAAGCAACGATAATTTATTCCAGCAAAATACTCCCATGGCTGATGATCAGTCAAGTGATCTCAATCAAAATTCAATCAGGTGAAAATTATGCAACTTCCGTATCATGTATATATGTCATTTTGAATCACTTGGTTTTGGATATTCTTAATGTTTAGCGTAAATTATAGTTTGCATCCTGAGTTTTCGACCAAATCTCACCTCAAGGCCTGAGTTTTTAATTGTAACAATCAAGGATCTAATATTTTAATTTGTTGCAATGTTAACCTAAGGACCTAAGTTTTTGACCCAATCTCACTTCTATAATACCTTTTAATTGTAACAATAAAGGACTTAGATTTAATTTGGTGCAATTAAGGACCTACTTACTTTCCTCATTATATCCTTGAATTCCTAAGTAGTTTTAACTCGAAAGGCTTAACTAAAAAACTACATGGCTTAGTTATCTATTTCATTTTACCATTCTATGGCATACCTTATCAGAATCTAGAAGCCAATATCTTTCGTCTATTTCCATCTTGACCAATGTTTGTTTCAGTTTTCGTTTCTTCCTTGCAGCAACTTCAATCTGAGCTTGGTCCTTGTCACTCTAGAGTCACTGTTTTTTTGTTTTGCTGTATTGCTTTTACAGTTTCAACTGATTTGTTTCCTTATTGCTCTTGTTGATGCAGCCTCCAGTGTTTTATAAGCACATTCAGTTCCAATGTGGTCCCTTTTTCCATTGGTTTTTGAGTAAGCATTTCCTCTATGGCTGATTACTGAACTTGACCTGTTTTTCTTCAGGGATGTGGTTGAAAAAGGTTTCCAAGCTAGTAATCTCTATTTGGCTAAGGTCCGTATATATTAAAATAGCTGCAGACATATCAGTCTAATAAACCTTTCCAAGATAATCTCATGTTTCTTCATGCGTGCAGGCGTGGTTTCATAGTTCTCAACCCATGACAAGAAGCCGATCATCTGAACTACGGTATCATTGTTTTCAATAGATAATATCCATAAGAATTATCTTTACGAGAATTCCTGTTAATTGTCAGTGCTTCGCTAGGAAAGTCTTATCTGAAATTTCATAACGAGACCTTGGGTGCTTAAATACTAAACTTTTGTTCAATCATAGGCAGAGAAAATTAGGGCTTAAAAATCATTAATTTTTGTATATTTTAGTTTCTGTTCAGCAGTCAAAGTTAGTTAAACGACTTCCTTGCACTCACTTGGGTAAATACCTCTTTCACAGGAGGAGGTATGCTGCCATGCAGAACTCACAATCATCACTTGGTATGGAAGCCATGCACAATATATCTGGGCATGGTATCAACAATTTGAAGCAGGAATATTCAAATCCAAATGGATTTGGTGATGTTTCAATGCATGTGATTCCCAACCAGTTTAGCTCATTTTTGTCTCCATCCAATTCATCCTCAATTACTTTCAACACGCCTCCTATTGATAACATAGACAAAGTTTCCTCTGTCGTAAGCATGCTGAAGGATACGTTAGAGCGCAAGAAGCAGACTAACCATATTGAGAGAGAAGCCGTTGAAGATTGCTACTTTGGACTTTATGGTACTCAAGAAGTTCTAGGCCGCACTAGTTTGAATCATGGACAAGCACCAGGAAATAATAATCACAAGACACCAGGAATATTTCAAGATGTATCCTCTGTTCAAATTATTGAACCTGGGGTCTTACCAGCAGTTGAAGGATCCTTGAATATAGACTTTGAAGGTTTTGTAAATTATACAAACCCAATGCAGATGAGCACAATATCTCAAGAACCTTCACAGAGCGAATCTTCTGCTGCTGCACCAGTAGTCTCAATTTGGTTTGATGCATGTGATGGACCCAGCAACTCAGCTCAAACTGTAAGTGAGAGCTCCAGGAAACAACTAGGAAATGGAAGTTCAGAAAATGGTTCTAAAGCCAAAGGTATGTATAATATACACTGGATGGATTCAGTTTTCAAATCATATGCATGAAGTGGGTTAAGCAATTAGTAATCTACTAAACATTGTTTAACAATCCCCTGTTTGAGTTATTTGTGTTACTAAGATGGCTTGAGGACAACCATGTTTTCTGTTCTCATCAGTATATCTGACCACCTGGAATTTTGTTTTCCTTTCGACTGTTAATTTGCTGTTTTCTTCCCAAAAAGTATATGTTCATTTACTGTGAGTATTTCTTAATTGTAAAAAAAAGTAATAAAATTAAATAAAATAAATTAAAAACTTAATTTGACTATTTCTTTTGAACTACAGACATCAAGGAATGCATATATGACAACCTAAAAGATGATCGGAAGGTATGCTCTGCCGAATCGTAGTTTGTCTATATTAAACTCTGAACTACTAATGCTATTCTTCAAAGAATTGTAAAGAACCACTTAACTTCAAAATTTTCTTTTTTGTCTATCTGTCTTCAGAAGAAAGGAAGTCTTGTTAGATATGGATCTGTGACATCAGCTGGTTCAGGTAATGAAATTTAAAACTTCACAATTATTACTCTTGGCTTTCCATGCTATGCTAATTCCATTAAATTATTAGACTACAAGAGTAAGAACGAGAGTTTCAAGTCCTTTTAAAGTAGACTACTAAAGGAAATAATTGTTCAAGAGAGCAAATTTATGATATCTGAGATTATCTTGCTCTAAACTGTTTTCTTGAACTCAATGATTATGTCTTTAAAATTTGCATATGTTTGAATTATGAAGCAAGAATGATATGGTAGGACAACACGGTGGTTGTAAATATGCTGCAGTATGTTGTATCAAGACAACATTCAATGGTGGTTTGGAAAATAAGGAATTGTTGCAAACAATTTCTTAAAGGTTGTGGAGGCTGAATTCTGCACTGCAATTACCTGAAGTTAATTTGGGAAATAGAGTTAATGTAACAAAAACAGAAACAAGTGTGAAATTAGAAAATTATAGCTGTGTCTTTTCTCTTCAAAGGCTGAGTAGAACAGATAAACATGATTCTGCTGCTGGTTCTTTGCTTCTGTCTAAGCTTCTTATTAGCTGTTTCTATCTGCTATCAATCCCACTCTTTGAAAGGTTGAATTCCTCAAGACTGATAGCTGCTACTAGTACATTCAGATGTGAAGCCCCTGGGAAATATATACTTTTACATATCTGACTATTATATCTTTCCTTTCTCTCATTTTTCCCCCCCGGCTTATTTCATGAGATCTGTTCATTGTTGAGCAGAGCTTTCCCATCTTCTATCCTTATTTCTTACAGATCTATTGCTGTACCATTTTAAAAGTTTAATATTTTTCATTAACCAATAGAAGTATTGCAGTGGACAAAGGGAATCCTACAAAGCAACGCCGGGTGGAGCGATTCCGGAAGTATGTATTACTATCTTGACTCCTTGGGGGACAGTGGACTCGTCTCATAAATTATATTCTTCAAAATTTTATAATCTTATTTGCTGTATAGCCTTGGGACCAAACTACTTTTCTGCTTTTACCACTGAAAAGTCAAAAGTTCTGGGCTCCCTTGATGTCTTTTTCAATCTATATTTGTGAGTCATACTTGAAGATGGCTAAATTCTAGAATACCGATCTTGTATTTTTTTTTTTTTTTAATTTTGATTTCACTCATTTAAAAATGACATTAAATGTCACTCATCTATGTTAAAACGGGTTTTTCTTATTAATCGCTAGTATTCCTACCCTGCTTCCATTTAGAGAACATTACTTCTAGAGTTTTCCTTTTGTTTTTAGGAACTGCATTACTTGATTAGCGGCTGTCTATGTGGGTTTGCTGATTATGGAGCGAAATCCATAATGCAATCTCGCAAAATTTATTAACCCCTGGAAGCTTTCATTTCATGATGGTGGCTAATCCCTTTCAAACTTCTCTTTTAGTTTTTCTTCTTCTTTTTATTTTGGTAGGTTTCTGTTCCTCACAGGCCCTACCCTCAAAGTAATTTGTCTAAAATGGTAAACTAGAAAACTAAGAATCCTTTAACAAGTGGCAAGTCAAGATATCATATTTTTGTTTCATTGAATCATAAATTAGAGGTGCTTCAGGCATGTAATTTTCCAATTAATTACATAATTGCCAGAATTTCCCTTTCTTAAATTAGTTCTTATTGGAAACCTTGTTATCCAACCGATTGGTAATAGGAGCCACATCCATCATATCAAAAGGACAGATAGAAAGGAACATAAAAACTTGCCTTGTGTTACATCAGTTCTTATTGAAAGCCTAGTTATCCATTCCATTGGCAATAGAAGCACATCTAGCAAATCAAAGGAGATATAGAGAGGAAAATAAAATTTAAGGGGGCAGGCTTAAATATGGGGTAAACTCTTCAGTTGTACTCATCTTACTATCTATTGCTCTCATTTCTTCTCAAAATCACTAATTGATAGGTTATTAAAGTAGACCTGAAATGAAACAAGTTGATGAGGATATTCAGACGTTGCATGGTCAAAGCCATATCCACTTTAGAGATGCATCTGGAAAGTATGGGAAGTTTTCAGGAATCACATTTATACGAAGTTGGAAGGTCAAATTGCAGAGCTTTCCTTGATTGAAGAAGGTTAGTTAAGAGATTTAATTCCAGAGATTTTTGATATAGCATTGGAGAAGGAGGCTACAATTTTCGGTGGAAGGTCAAATTTTGGTTTCGAATATCAAGTTTTGAAGAAACCTTCAAGATTGGGAACTTGATGAGTTCCTCAATCTTATGCAAGAGTTGTATTCCAAAAGTTTGGTTTGGAAATGATAACATTCGTTGGAAAGTCTAGCTCGGGGATGTATGTGGTTAAGTTCTTTGCAAGGTGCTAGATGGCAAAAGGGATGTTAAATTTACTTAATAACATTTTGAGTTACAGGGCTCCATAAGAGTTGATTTTTTTAGGGGGCATTTGTTGCGTGATAGCATTCTCCTTGTTGACAATCTTATATCCAAAAGAAGGATCATGATAATTTGGTATTGTTTATGCAAAATAGGGTGCCCTTGAAGCAATGGTAAGTTTGTTTCATTACGACTTAGGGGTTACAAGATCAAATCCTAAATATAACCTCTTTGCAAATAGGGGTAAGGTTGCGCATAACTGATGATTGAACCTCCCACACCCCACAATGTGGGAGTCTCATGCACTGGTTTTGGGGAGAGGACAGGGGGGGATAGAGAAGATCACTTCGAGGTTTGGAATTCCAAAGAAAGGATTTTGATTTACATTCTCTTAAACCTTTTAGTGAGTTAATGGTGGTTTAGGTTGATATTTCATAATGAGTGAATTTTGTATTGGTCTGAGCCTAAGAGCTTTGACTGCAGGCCCTAAAGTTTTAAATCTTACCTATTGATCGTTTAACGATTGATTGGTTGAGATTTAAAATTCTGGCCATGCATTCACTAGAAAGCCACCCAACCCACGAATAAAATTTTTACGAGCAAAAGCGTTGATCAATGTGGTTAAGATAATAAAATCCCCCCGGTCATGACCTCTGGTCTTAGTGGCCCCATTCTGCTTCCCCCATAGGTAAAATAAATGTTGTATTTCATATCCACTTTATATATATACTAATAGTTATAGGGCAAATATCTTTATAGTAAAGTAGAATCCTTAAACCTTAAGCAATTTCCATATATATATATAAAGCCGTGGACTAATCTTCTTGAAGTTTGACTATTGCAACAAAATTAAGAGACCGACCCAGAGGCCTTCTTCTAAAGCCATTTCCCATCTTAAGTTAGACGTAAACCCCTTTGGAGTTTGGTATGATACAATTTGATCCCAATCTGGGATGAAATATCATTCTAGGCTAGTAGATCCTTTGCTGATAATGTTGCCCTCATTCTGGATTTTTGAACTTTTTTTTTCCCTTTTATTTTGTTGTGCCTCATTCAATTTTTTTTAGGTAGGTTTCTATTCCTCACAGGTCCCATCCTCAAAGTAATTGGTCTAAAATGGTAAACTGCACAATAGAGAATTCTTTAACTAGTGGCAAGCCAAGACGTCATATTTTTGTTTCGTTAAATCGTAAATTAGATGTGCTTCAGGCATGACATTATCCAATTAGTTACATAAATGCCAGACTTTCCCCTTTCTTAAAATAGTTCTTATTGGAAGCCTAGTTATCCATCTGATTAGTAATAGGAGTCACATCCATCAAATCAAAAGGAGATATAGAAAGGAACATAAAAACTTGCTCTGTCTTACATCAGTTCTTATTGGAAGTCTAGTTATCCATTCCATTGGTAATAGAAGCACATCTGGCAAATCAAAGAAGAGATAGAAAGAAAGATAAAATTTAAGGGGGTAGGCTTGAATAGGGGGTAAACTCTTCAGTTGTACTCACCTTACTATCTATTGCTATCTCTTTTCTTCTCAAAATCTCCAAGTAATAGATTATTAAAGTAGGCCTAAAAGGAAAATAAAAAATGATGAGGATTTGGTCAAAGCTATATCCACTTTAGAGATGCATGTAGAAGGTATGGGAAGTTTTTAGAAACCACTTTTATATGAAGTTGGAAGGTCAAATTGTGGAGCTTTACTTGATTGAAGAAGGGTTAGTTAAGAGATTTATTTTTGGAGATTTTTGCTTTAGCATTCGACAAGGGGGACTACAATTTTTGGGGGAAGGTCAAATTTTGGTTTCGAATATCAAGTTTTGAAGAAACCTTTAAGATTGGGAATCTTATGAGTTCCTCAATCTTATGCAAGAGTTGTATTCCAAAAGTTTGGTTTGGAAATGATGACATTTGTTGGAAAGTCTAGCTCGGGGATGATTGCGATTAAGTTTTTTGCAAGGTGCTAGAAGGCAAAAGAGATGTTAATTTTACGTAAAAACATTTTGAGTTACAGGGCTCCCTAAGAGTTGATTTTTTTTCTTTTGGGGGCCGGGGGGGTGGGTATTTGTTGCATGACAGTGTTCTTTTTGTTGACAATCTTATATCCAAAAGAAAGATCATGATAATTTCGTATTGCTTATGCAAAATAGGGTGCCCTTGGATCAATAGTAAGGTTGTTCCATTGCGACTTAGGGGTCATAGGATCAAACCTTAAAAATAACCTCTTTGCAAATAGGGGTAAGGTTGCGATGATTGACCCTCCCACACCTCACAATGAGGGAGTCTCATGTATTGGATTGCCCCATTTGTTTATACAAAGGAGGGGTAATCCATTGATCACTTATTCATTCATTTCTCTTGGTCAAAGAAGTTGTGAATTTGGATCTATCTTGTTTTTATGTTCCTTGGGCATTTCCTAAGGGGGCAAAATGGTCGTTTTTAAGGGTGGTGAAGTGGAAGTATTGGTAAAAGAATAAGGAAATTACAAAAAATTGTTCCTACCTTATAGGCTGATCATTCTGGGGAGAGGAGGGAGGAGAGAGCAGATCGCTTCAAGATTTGGAGTTTCGAGGAAAGGATTTTGATTTGCATTCTCTTAGACCTTTTGGTGAGTTAATGGTGGTTTAGGTTAATATTTCATTGGCTGTTTTTTGAGTGATAAAAAAAATATAAATTAATAAAAATTATAATATTATAATTCGTAGTAAAAAATAAAAAATTTAAAAAAATTTATTGTGATCCAAACTAAGCTATTATGAATGATTTTTGTATTGGTTTGTACGTACTTGCCGAACCAAGGGGCTTTGACTGCAGGCCCTAAAATTTTAAATCTCATCCATTGATCATTTAATGATTGAGATGATCAATGGTTGAGTTTTGAAGTTCTTGCTATGCATTCGCTGCAGAGCCACCAAACCATGAATAAATTTTTTACGAGCAAGCGGGTTAATCAAAGTGGTTAAGATAATGTAATCCCCATCATGACCCCTAGGTTCAAGTCTTGGTGGGCCCATTCCCCTTGCCCTATAGGTAGAATAAATGTTGTTTTTCATTCCACTTTATATATATACAAATAACTAGAGGAGAAAAATCTTTATAGTAAAGTAGAATCCTTAAACCTTGAGCAATTTCCATATATATATATAAAGTCGTGGACTAATCTTCCTCTGAAGTTTGACTATTGAACCAAAATTAAGAGACCAACCTAGGAAGGCCTTCAAAAGCCATTTCCCATCTTAATTTAGACATAAACTCCTTTGGAGATTTGCGTGATAGAATTTGATCCCAATCTAGGATGAAATATCATTCTAGGTTGGTTGAACATATGCTTTTAATGGTGCCCCTCGTTCTGAATTTTTGAAATTTTTTCTTTTATTTTCCTCTGCCTCATGCAGTTTTTTCTTTCTTCCTTCCTCTTCTTTTTTTTTGATTAGTTGGATGAATATTAAGAGAATTTATCCTCTTGGTTTGCCCTTTTTTTTGATAATTAAAAGATACATTATAAAAATGTATCGAGATGATGGCACCCATCACAATATATAAAGATTAAGAAATGGGAAGGGAACTAAAAAAAATATGTCGTCATTTCTTTAATGATGGACTAAAACTTATTAAATTTAGATCTATACCCCTTAAGACATTCTATTCAAACTAGATAAAAGAATTCCTTTCAATCTATGGAGTGGCAATTCACCATCCTGAAAAGTTCTACTCCATTCTCTCCGAATCAACCATATGCTATATTGAAGGGGACAATTCTCTAAGCTTTCTTTTTTCTTCTTGCAATCCTCCTGATTCCTTCTAATCGTTAACAATTTAGCCAATGATAGGTTTGTCCACTTCTTTCAGACATCTTGCCAACTATTGTTTCAATCATTGAAAAAAAAAAAAATTGTCCTTCAACCATTTGATTGATCTTCATTGCTTTCTTAATCTGATCAGGCATTAGTATAAATTTCTAAAATTGAAAATACTGCAGATACATCCTAAACCAAAATGTTTTAAGTAGCTTACTTTGTGTTGAATTTTCTGTTGGTGCAGAATGGCCGAGGCAAAGGAGAGAAATCTGACGCCACAAATTCCATCAGACGTGCAGTCTATTTTGAAGCGGTGTGAAAATCTTGAGAAGGAAGTGCGATCACTCAAACTTAACTTGGCTTTCATGAATAGGTATTGGCAGGAAACACTTTTTTATTTGCAATAGAAATATCATATACACTTGAATTTAAGTTGAAATTTATTTTAATTGATCCAATGGATATTGGTTTTACTTCATGTGAAAGATGCATATGATCCAGTTCTTTTGGAGTTTTCATCGGTGAGAATGTGATCATTTCTTGTGCTTCTCAATTAGTAGTTAGTAAAATGAAAATGGAGCCTGCAAGCATGATTAGACAAATGTCAGCATGGAGTTTTATTTTTTTATTTTTTTGATAAGTTATAAACATTTAGTCATACTCCCGCTGGATCTTTTTCTTCTATCTTTCCTGATGACTGTCTGGCTCTGTTTGTGAATTAAGAACACAAATTTGCCTCCTAGTCTCCTTGAGTGTATTATCTGAATCTTTTGCAGCACACCACCACCAAAATCCCCCCCATTCTTTCATGTCTGGCTTTGAAAACTGAAACAGCATACCAGGGATCCATCGATCTATATGGTGTCTCAACTACACAGGGAAAGGATCCCAAATTTGGGTAACAAAAAACCTTATTTCATGGAACTAGCACTGTTTCCATATATAGCTTGTATAGACATAAATCTTTTAATTAGTATTAAATATAGTTGTATGGTGCACTCCTATTAAATAAACCTATTATTCATGCTTGCCACAACAGTAAGATCATTCTATTGTGACTTGGAGGTCACGGATTCGAACCTTGGAAGTAGCCTCAGTGCAAATAGGGGTAAGATTGTGAACATTTGACTCCATTGACCTCGTAATACGAGAGTTTTATGCACTAGGTGGTCTTATTCATGTTTGCCACTTTTGGGCTTTCTATACTCAAGTTTGAGTCTTATTCACCCTATCAAGTTACTTACCACCAAAGACTTGGGATTTCTATACTCTAAGTGCGAGTCTTATTTTCCCTATCAGGTTACTTACCACCAAAGACACTTCAGTTGAAAAATAGTATAATAACTCAATAAGCCACAGAACCTTGTTAATGGAAGGCTCACCTGGTTAATGGAAGAAGATATTTACATGACGAGCTCAGAATAATTCATTGAAGGAGAGTGTGTAAACATATGTTCACACATTCTATCTTTATTACCCACAATTTAGCAAGCATTGTGACGGTTACAGTGGAATCAGATGGACACGGCCATTTTATTTTAAAATACGATTTTGTGAGTCCACAGTTGAAGGTCTGATGATACTTGGCCAGTATTTTTTTCTTTTAGCAAGTATTTTTTTTTTTTTCCCTGGAACCAAACTACTACTTGCTGATACTACTCTGTGAGCTGGAGAGCTTACAAGAAAGGCAGTGATCCACTCAATCTCAAAATTAGTTAGCATAGGTTTAAGCTTTCTCAAATCTATACAGGAATACATAATCTGATTAGTCTTGAACGGGAACAAGAAGTTTTGATTTTTGTCTTATCAACGATATAAATACTTTGTCCATTAAATTTTTGAGTTCCTGTTGTAGCTCATAATAGCCTGTGATAGCTGAGAGACAGCTATACAAATTTCTGTTACTGATGCTACTGCTTACAGTATTTATACATTTGGCTGTCTGAAAATGATCCAAGAATTTTTGCTGTCGTAAACCAATTGGTATCTTCTAAATTTCAGGAAGGATTCGGAACAGACAAAGCAGATAGAAGAGCTTCAAAAGCAGAACGATGAGTTGACAGAAGAAAAGGAGCGCCTTCTAGAGGAGATTGAAAGGATTCTTGCAGAAACCGAAAAGATGTGAGACCTCAACATATTTTGCCACCCTTTCACCTTGGCACAAGAAGTTAACCCTCTGCTTATATATAAAACCTGTAAGAATGAATAACTGAAATTAACAATGAAAATGCTACACTTTAGTACACCATTAAGGTCGGGTTGCTGCTAGATTGTTAATGTTTATAGTAATCAAGGGTGGAATCCTTTGTTGCTAGTACTGTGGTGAGCAGATATTCCTGTAAACATGGAGATTTGAACCCTCAGAACGAGTGAGTTTTCCTTTGATGGATAAGTTTCATGCTAGGCTGGTCACGCTCAAAAGTATGTGTGTACATTATACATAGCACCTTTAGACTACTACCAATTTTCACTTTCTAGACATGTTTAAATTGTCCAAGTTTGTCCTCTTATACTTTAAAATCATCTCACTTCGTTCCTTTATTCAGTTATCGTTGAAAAAATTGAACAAAAAATGCCATAATATGTCCATACAATCGATTTTTTTAATGAATCTGATGGAAGGGGTAAAATGAGACGATTTAAAAGTACATGAAACAAAAATGAGACAATTTAAAAAACATAGGCCAAAGTAAGATTGGAGGTAAAGTATAAGACCCAAAGCACAGATTCTTTTGTGCAAGAAATTTATGCCATTTGGGTTCTCTTAAATGAAATTGAAGGCTTGTATAGTTTCTGTAAGAAACTGAAGCCGTTTGGATTCTCTTCAATAAGATTGAAGGGTTTTCATTACTATATAAAAGCTGGCTGTTTTTGGTTAGCCAAAACTCCTTTTTTTCCTCCCAAGAGAACAATATTTTATCCCATACTGAATTAACATCTTACACAATGCACATCGCAGAAGTGGCTTCTCATATTCATTTCTGGGATTCATTTTGTATGTTTTCACTCATTTCTGGGATTCATTTTGTATGTTTTCATCATGTATGGAAATGTATGGTATTTGCTTTACAGTAAGGAAACCATAAAAAGTCAGTAGAAAAGATTACTTCTTTTAAAATTTGTAAATTTTAGAACCCAGATAAGAGTCCACAAAAGGTATTGTACTCAGAAAATTTTTTCCAAAAATAAAAAATAAATAAATAAAAAACTTCCTCTAAATTCATTTTGTATAATTTTAATGTTTTAATGTTTTGATAAAAGAAACTAATTTTTAAAGGGCAGTCGTTTAAAATCAGAAGAGAAGTTAAATAAATCCAAAAAAAAAAAAAAAAAAATTGCAGCAGCAGAAGCACAAAATACCCATGGATTCCAACATCTCTTTAGAGTCAGCGAGAGCCCCGCAAGAACTGATATGGTCACAGGCAGAGGCACATTGATCCATCAGCTGCTCCACTTAGAGACCGCGGCTTAAATCACTTAAGCAGGAATCTCAATATATATGCGTGTTTGTGGAAAAATAACAGAAGCCAAGTGAGGTAGAAGCATTTTCATATACTTGAGAGCCAAAATTTAGATCATCCACATCATTTTGTTTTATCAAGCAAACCGGCAAAAGCGCTGATGCAAGTTAATCTACCCTTCCTAGAATTACAAGTCTCTGCAAGTACATTAGGCACCTCAGTTTTTGTAAGTTATCTATGCATGGAACATTCCCAACCCGCCCCCCCCCCCCCCCCCCCCCCATATTGGCCAGAACCTATGTATATGACAAACTACAACATCCTATCTACTCAGAATCACTCCTTGCACACCACAATGTTACATTTATTTTTCATTATTTGTAGTTCCAAAGTTGCCGAAAATCTCGGTTCCCATGGCAACTAGCACTCCTACAAAAACAAGTGCTGCCTCTCTTTACCGTCCTTTGAATATCTCTGCGAGTCCAAGCTTTTTACCATATTGGATGGCCAACCAACCCGTGAAGGATAAATATGCTACGAACAAACAAGTTCGCTTTAAGCGGGCCACAAAGAAAGCAAGAGGGAGCTTCCTGACTGCAAAGACTTTGGGCAAACGAGACTTCAGTTGTTGGAGAATTCTAATCAAACTTATGGAGATCAAGGAAGTCGAAAACCCAGTTACGACACCAGCTACTGCTTCCCACTTCCAGTACCAGGCTTTCCTTCCCCTGCTGGCAAGCCAGGATTCTAATACCCTTGTGGATCTGTCAAGCAAAAACACCTAAATTACTTAAAATGGACAACCAAGGAAACGTTGGGCAAACAGAAACAAACATAGCCACGCAAAAGATAAATGCGTATAAACTCTCCTCAATCATTTCCCAGAAAATAGACGATGCCATATGTTAAATACAAGAAGCACGCTTGACTAGAGTTCAGATGAGAAAATATAGAAATAATCCATTCTTTCCAAACAAGAGAAGAGAACAAAATTGCTATAGCAAGCCTAGCATATCTAGGCAACCACCGTTGTCCAAATCCCACCTGCAATTATCTATGTGAAGAGCAAAAGGAAAAATGCATGGTAATGGTTTGCTGATGTCCACCAAACATATGCTGTTCTTAAGACAATCTAAAAGGCTTTCAGTGTTCATTCCATCAGTAAGTGATGCTTCATTTCTTTTCTTTTTCTGTTTTTTTGTTTTTTGTTTTGGTTTCCTAGGGAAATGTTAATCTACTAGAAAAATCACTCAGAAAGTACAAGAAAAATGGTGTGGGAATGGTAAAGCTGTAAATAAAGTGCACCTTGATGGGTTTCATGTTTTAAAGTAATATGCCCATGACTTTCATCATTCCAGTTGGAAATTTTTGTAGATTTTCCTGGTTGCATAGCATTGCCCCCCCCCTTCTTTTTCTTTCTTTTCTCTTCTCCTTTTCTTTAGTAGTTATAAGCCTATTGCTGCAGATTTATTAGGGCAAAGCACGTGTGATCTAAGAATCAAACCATAGTTCCATATATGCAGGGAAACTTGATCTTTCTATCCTCAGAACAAGCCACATCCCTTTGCAAGACAATTTGACAGCTGCTGAAATCCCAACATTTCATGGTATTGTGATTCAGTTGGTTCAACTCATATTTGAAGAACCCGTTAAATGCACAAACTGCAATTAGGTATTGGCCAAAAGAGTATCTTTTTATTTATACATATAAATTTCTTTTGCTTATAAACCAACCCGCCCTACTTGGGGTCAACCGTATATATACTGTTTTTCATTATGCTTTATCAAGGGCATAATCTTAGTTAAGCATGTTTTTCTTAATTATCTTAAACCAGTTAAATTTAGCTTTTCTCCTCCCATAGTGTTAATGATTTCCCTCAAACTGAATAGCAGTATCCCTCAAAGTGAATAGCAGTACTCTTCCTAACCAGAACAATTACCATATTTTATTGAATAAAAATCATGTTATCAGAGTGTTAAAAGTATTAGCATCTAATCAATTGATTTGATCTTATTATCTCCAACAAAAATGAAATTCCCCTGCACTTTGCTGCGTAAACTAGAAACTTCAAAATCCAGCTCAGCTACATTTGAGGTTTACAAAATTTGAAGGAAGTAATTCATTAATTAAATAATACATCTTTGATTGTCCAAGAATCAACATACATGATGACTCAGTGAAATTATAGATCAAAAGAATTGTCAATTATAGTTATTCTACTTGTCCTAGTCTCTCAATAAGAACTTTCTTTTGAGAAAGAAGGTGCCGTAAATTCTGATCCTTCCCAAACTCCACAACGTGAGAGCCTAGCCTTGTGCACTATGTTGCCCTATAAGTTTTACAATCTAGGAGGAATGAACACACTAGAATGGATGTTGTATCCATATTCTGGCACCTATTTAAGGCACCCACTGGCTGAACATGCTGAAATACATGTCTGACTAACATATCATATGGTATAAACACTCTTTATTATATTATTTTCATCAAACATGGCTTGGGATATGCCTAGTGGGCTAGAACATGCCACAAGACACAACTGTGTTTATTTTGAGATTTTTGAAAAAATTCAGTGGAGATTACCAAAGTTTTCTGGGCAAAACTGAGAAAAATAATCATAATGTTTTCATTAAGCAGCAGAAACCAAAAATGATGTTAAATAATGTTTATTTATTACTAAATTGACATTATTTGTGGTGGTTTATACATGTCATATTCATATACACAGTTCAAAATGTTCTTTGAGGGGCACCCTCACTGCTTAGGTTACATTCCCTCGAAATATAGTATACACGATCTTCTTTTGATGCAATCCCCCCATGTCCAAAACTTTATTTTTTCAAACTAGACACATCCCATGCTTGTTCCCATGTCCCTTATTTGTGTTATTCTTTTAAGCTCATAAGTAATGGTGGATTCCAAATTTCCAATTGTTACAAGGGAGATACCCAGGGCTTCTCATCTGAACCCAGGTGCTAGAAGACGTGGACTAGATCAAGACCTAAAATCTAGAATTCACTTGCAGGAAGAGATTGTCACAAGGCCCAGGCTTTTTTACCATTGAACCGAATAAACTACTTCAGGAATATTCTAATAGACTTGTGAAGAGGTGAAATTATTGTCCTCAACTCCACGCCAACCTCCAATAGATATATTTGTTTTTGAATAAAGGTTGAGCTCTAATATTTGAATTACAAAAATGACCACAACTTCCAAGAGTACAGAACTACTTCTTCCCCTTATATACGACTCAATTTATGAATAAACCACCACATGGAAAATGAAATTGAGAATGAATATTAGAAAATACTTTCATTATACTCACAGGAAGAAGTATCGTATGAGCATCTCAACAGTAGAGGGATCTTTGGCTTGGCAATTAAAGAAACTGTCTTCATAAATGTTTACTTTGGAAAGGCCAAATGTATACCAGCAGTCATAAGTTTCATTCACCTAACAGATGCCAGCAAGAATGTAGTAATGTGAGGACATCACAATCATCATCAAAACTTGAAAAGGAATGAATTAAGAATGGTTTGAATATGTAATAAATTCAACAAAACCATACCAATTTAAATCAATATTCGAGACTTGAAAATTTAATTAACATTCCAGTTTAAGTATGGTTAGCATAATATGAAAAAAACAACACTACCTTGAACTTATCTTTGGTTAACCATGCAACACCAAAGTTAGGCCTGCAATGAAGGGGAAGTGCCTCATTTGGTGCCTCCGCAAGTGCAAGCAGTGTCTCACCTGAATGATCTTCGTATTCAACCTGAACTTGAAAACCAAAAATTACAATAATCATAATGTAGCTATCTAAGTTAACAAAAACAATATGAGATAATTTATTGAAAACATCATAAAGAAACGAGGAGATGAAAGATGTATGTACCATAAGCTCTCTAATAATCAATATTCAAAGAGAAAATAAGGTTTTCAATGGATCAAAATTGATACAAAATTGATATTATGGAAGGAAGTTCTAATTCCTAATCCTGTTGGGATCATTTGTTAAAAAGTCAAATCTGAAAAAAAAAGAAAAAAAATGCTAGAGAAACAAATTTAGGGTTCATGTTGATCAACTAAGAAAAAGTAAGTGAAAATATATAACAAGAACCACACAAAAGA
>QLOD02000016.1:8150595-8166773 GCA_003260245.2 Sideroxylon spinosum | reverse complement strand
GGAGCTCTAAATTTTTCTAAAAAAGCTTTCGAAAATTCCGAATGTTTATAACTTCCCCAAATCAAATTTCGTCATGTGTCACTTTTATATTATTTCAACACTACCTTTCATTTTTTTCGAACTTTTTTTAAAACTTCAAACACCTATAAAACTCTTTCTAACACTTTATTTTTATTACCCACCCTTTCTCTGCCATAGCGCACATGGGCAAGGACAATCCATTGTTGAAATTAAACTAATTCTAAATTTTCTCCATAAATTTTATTAAATTATCATAATTTTTTTCTTTAAAATTAATTTTATTGTAAAAATATCATTTATATATGATGTCTCTATATATAGTAAAATAATTTTTGCAAACCTTTGCTAAATTTTAACAAAATTGATTTTTTTTTTTAAATAAAGCATAATGAATTACAGAACATATAACCTAAACAAACTAATCTACAGCTTTAGACAGTTACAAAAAAAATTACATAATCATCAAATCAAAAATATACAAATAAAAGTCATCAATGATTTTTATAAAATAAATAATAAAATAAGAGTAAAAACAGGCCTATGAAAAATAAAAGGCATGCTAAAAACATTGTCATAATTTAACAGAAAATGAAACTATCTACTTTTCATTGATTGATCAAAGTTTGTTTTCAATTACATTTTATAAGAAAGAAAGCACTAACTGACCATCTAAACAACTAGCTAGCCATCTTACTAATTCTCAACAGAAGTTAGTTACAAAAGAATTGATATCAAACAGCTATAGTACATGGTAAGACCATACATCTTCCTAGCACATATTTTATCATCCCTTCTCAAGTTATTGGGTGGAGGACTAGCTAATAGCTTGGTCTAAAGATAATGGAAGCGAGATATAGAGAGGGGTTTTGTGAAAATGTCAGTAATCAGATCAGAGGAGGCAATGTGTTGAACAACAAGCTTCTCCTCGGCCACTTGTTCGCGGGCAAAATGATAGTCAACTTCAATGTGCTTTGTTCGAGCAAAGATAGGATTTAGTGTAAGAGAAAGAGCAAAAATATTATTAGGAGAGATAATGTGTCGATCATGAAAAAGCATTTGGAGTCAAGATACTTTAGCAGTAGCTTGTGCCGTAGCACAATATTTAACCCCGTAGTTGAGCGTGCCACAATAGATTGTTTCTTAGTGGCCTAAGAGATCAATTTCTACCTAACATAGATACAAAAACCAGTAGTAGATCTCCTATCAATGGAATCTCCAGCCCGATCTGAATCCATAAAGACATTTATGGCAAAGGAACCAGCTGAGAATTGTAAACCAAATGAAATGGTACCCTTAACTTATCTCAAAAGCCTTTTGATAGTACTAAAATTAGCTATGGTGAGAGAATACATATGTTAACAAGCTTGGTTGATAGCAAGGCCTAGATCAGGGCAGGTGATAGTGAGATATTAAAGAGCACCTCCAATGGTCCTGTAAAAGCTTGGGTTAGGATATAGATCAGTGGCATGAGGGTCAGTGGATGACTTGATGGATAAGGGCGAAAAGGTAAAATTTGTAGTTTGTCATGCCAACTTTGGCAAAAATATCAGAGGCATATTTTGATTGAGATAAAAAGTAAACAGTCTGAGATTTGGTAATAGAAATACCAAGAAAATAAGAGATATGATCTAAATCTTTGAGAGCAAAAGTAGAATATAACTGAGCAATAAGGGATTTGAGATGAGAAAGGTTGTTTCCTGTGCGGAGAATGTCACTTACATAGACCAGTAGATAGATAATAGTGGATGAAGTGTGCTGAACAAAAAGAGATGTATCACAATAGCTGTTAACAAAACCAACTGAGATAAGAAAAGAAGAGAATGTGGAGTACCAAGCCTATAGTGCTTGCTTAGGGCCATATAAAGCATTGTGAAGCTTGCAAGCCATGCCAGGAGAAGATGAATCCTGAAAACCATGGGGTTGTGACATGTAAATCTCCACATTGAGAATGTCGTGGAGAAAGGCATTAGATATATCGAGTTGATGGATACACTAGTCATACTAAAGACTTACTGAGAGAATGATACAAACAATGGGCTCTTTTTCCATAGGACTAAAGGTATTATAAAGTCAATGCCCTTCTCTTGAAGGTAACTTTTAGCAACCAATCTAGATTTAAATCTAGTAGTAGAACCATTAGCATTTCTCTTGCCCTTGAAGACTTATTTACAGCCAATGATATTGTGAGAAGAATGAGCAGACACAAGTGATCAAGTGCCTTAATTCTAGCAAATAGTGTATTCTTCTAACATAGCAACATACAATTCAGGTGATAAAAAGTGCTTTTTTATAAGATTTTGGTTCAGAAATGGAGAAAGAGGAGATAGAGGGCAATAGCAGAAAGACAAAGAGGACATTTGAGCTTAAAGATAACATGCTTAGATCTGGTTAGCTTATTTTGCACATTAGAATGAGCTATGGAAGAGGATGAAGTAGGAGAAGAGGTTTGTGTATTTGTCATAGTGTGTTGAAGTAAAGTAGGAGAAGTTGGAGGTGAGGTTTGTGAAGCTGTATCTAGAAAAGAAGATGGTTGTGGAGAAGAAATTGGTGAATTTGGAATAGAAATATACAGTGGTGATGTAGGAGAAGTTGAAGTAGAAGCACTAAAACAAGTAGGTGAAAGACTGACAAAATGTGGAATAGGAGAGTTGGGAATAATTGAAGAAGTATGTGTGGGATACCAAAAGAACTATTGTAGTTGAGTAAAAGAGGATGGTGAAGAAGTAGAAGAAGAGGCAAATGGAAAAACATTCTCACCAAAAATGACATGTCTAGATAAATAGACTTGGCTGGTTGAAATGTCTAAACACCTATAAACTTTTGCAAAAGAATGGTAACCAATGAAGACATAGGGAGTGGATCTAGGCTGAATATTATGAGAGGAGTAGGGTCTGAGCCATGGATAGCAAAGGCAATCAAAGAACTTAAGGAATTTATAGTCTCGTTTTTTTATGTTACAGCTTTTAGAATGGGTTGATATATGAAAGTTTGAGAATGGGCATTCTATTTATAAGATAGGTGGTTGTGAATCAAAAGGGAAGAGAGGAATGATATAGCAAGGCAAGGAATGATATGTTTTCTTTTTGCAATATCCTTTTGAGAAGGGGTGTGTGGACAGCTAAGTTGATGATGAATGCCCTCAGATAAAAAGAGGTGTTTAAAGTTGTTGCTAGTGTACTCTCCACCACTATCAGTTCTTAAAATTTTCAATGGGAATCCAAATTATCTTCCAGCAAAAGCTTTATAGTGTAAGAATGTGGAGAACACTTCACTTTTAATCGGGTAGCTTGGCTTAAATTTTTTTTTTTTTTTTTAGTTTAAAAAATATTCTTTTGGTTTAAAAGTTTTTTTATTCAAAAAGTATATAATTTTTTAAATTTAATCCACCCGAAATTTTTATAATCCTATGTTTTTTCTTTAGGCTCTTGAATTTTTATAATCTAATCCATTTTATTTTTAAATCTTTGATTAAAACTGAAATCCTGAGTTTGCACCTGCCTTGAAATGACTTCAAATTTCCTATTATTAATTAGGGTTGGTAGTTAAGTGGAGTTATGATACTGCTATGCAATATATGTTCTATTTGGGTAACAATAAAAAACTAAAATTTATCAAAAATTATAAAAAATTCATACTTCTTTCTAATTAAATTTTATCACATTTCACATTTATATTAAATATTTATATTTTTATTATACTTTATTAACTTTTTTCATCCAAACCCCATAATATAACTAGGATAACGCTGCCGAGCTACCAGAGCAGGTAGGTTGTTAGTATTAATTAATGAAGTCAAACTAACCATGTCTAGTCTTCAACCTACGTCTTTGACTTTTTGAGCTGAAATTGATTGGAGGAGGAGTTTGAGAATTGAGATACACAGGTGGTGTTTGGAATTGTATGAAATGATATAAATTTGTAAAAGTTAATGTCTTGTATTTTGTGCAGTGAGTAGAGTTTTATCTCGTAATTCGTATTTATAGTGATTTGTAGAGTTCTGTATAGTTTTTTAATAACTCCAAACAGACCAACAAATTACTTCGGAAGAGATTAGCTGAATGTCTAATATCCAACCAACAACACCTCCCCCCAAGTTAAGGGATCCAATATCAGCTGTTGGTTGCATGGATGGGCCGTGGCCGGACACAGATACAGGCTTGTCGGATAATCACCCACGCTTGCTTAAAGAAATTATAATTAAATAGAATTTGGAAATAAAAAAAATTAAGTCGCATTTGATTTTTTTTTATTTTTTATTTTCTGTTTTAAAAAATATTTTCCATTTTACGTATTTAAAAACAATTTAAAACGTATTTGGTTACTTGTGTTTTCAAAATTTGTTTTAAAAAACAAAAAATAAGTTCACGCGTGTAATGAAAAATTTTATATTTCTTTGTTTTAGAATGTTTAAAATATAAAACCAAAAAAAAAAAAGTAAAATAAATGCCACCTCAGTTTTTCTTTTTCTTTTTTTTCTATTTAAATATGAGAAAAAAAAAGCTAGTTTTTTAGTAATTAGATTTTTTTGTTAATTTGATTTTTTGCCCTCGAAAAAAAAATTTAAAAATGTAAGAGAATAAATATGATCATTAAAAAAAAAAAGTTAAAAAGTTGAGTAACTAGTTTGGTTGTCAAACACAACCTTAGTTTCCTTTTGGATAGTCCAAATAACTTCTAAACTTCTACTAGTTAACTTTTTGACTGTTTTTTTGAAATGATTAAATTTATATTCTTACATTTTAAACTTATTTTAAATTGGACAAAAAAATCAAATTAATAAAAAACTAAAAATTTAAAGAAAAACTTTTTTTGCCTTTCCAAAAAATAAAAATTTAGCTTTTTAATAATTAATTAATAGCCAGTTACAAAAAAAAAAACTAACTTTTTTTTCTCAAATTAAGCCTTAAATTCTTTATTATTAAAATAATATGTTTGGAGCTCTAAATTTTTCTAAAAAAGCTTTCGAAAATTCCGAATGTTTATAACTTCCCCAAATCAAATTTCGTCATGTTTCACTTTTACATCATTTCAAAACTACCTTTGATTTTTTTTGAACTTTTTTTAAAACTTCAAACACCTATAAAACTCTTTCTAACACTTTATTTTTGTTACCCACCCTTTCCATGGCATAGCGCACATGGGCAAGGACAATCCATTATTGAAATTAAACTAATTTTAAATTTTCTCCATAAATTTTATTAAATTATCATAATATTTTTCTTTAAAATTAATTTTATTGTAAAAATATCATTTTTATGTGATGTCTCTATATATAGTAAATTAATTTTTGCAAAACTTTGCTAAATTTTAACAAAATTGATTTTTTTTTTTAAATAAAGCATAATGAATTACAAAACATATAACCTAAACAAACTAATCTACAGCTTTAGATAGTTACAAAAAAAAATTACATAATCATCAAATAAAAAATATACAAATAATAGTTATCCATGATTTTTATAAAATAAATAATAAAATAGGAGTAAAACAAGCCTATGAAAAATAAAAGGCATGCTAAAAACATTGTCATAATTTAAGAGAAAAGGAAACTATCTAATTTTCCTTGATTGATCAAAGTTTGTTTTCAATTACATTTTATAAGAAAGAAAGCACTAACTGACCATCTAAACAACTAACTAGCCATCTAACTAATTCTCAACAGAAGCTAGTTACAAAAGAATTGATATCAAACAGCTATGGTACATGGTAAGACCATACTTCTTCCTAGCACCTATTTTATCTTCCCCTCTCAAGCTATTGGGTGGAGGACTAGCTAATAGCTTGGTTTGAAGATAATGGAAGCGAGATATAGAGAGGGGTTTTGTGAAAATGTAAGTAATCTGATCAGAGGAGGCAATGTGTTGAACAACAAGCTTCTCCTTGGCAACTTGTTTGGGAGTAAAATAATAGTCAACTTCAATGTGCTTTGTTTGAGCGAAGATAGGATTCAGTGTAAGAGAAAGAGCAAAAATATTATTAGGAGAGATAATGTGCCGATCATGAAGAAGCATTTGGAGCCAAGATACTTTAGCAGTAGCTTATGCCGTAGCACAAAATTCAGCCCCGTAGATGAGCGTGCTACAATAGATTGTTTCTTAACGACCCAAGAGATCAATTTCTACCTAACATAGATACAAAAACCAGTAGTAGATCTCCTATCAATGGAATCTCTAGCTCAATCTGAATCCATAAAGACATTTATGGCAAAGGAACCGACTGAGAATTGTAAACCAAATGAAATGGTACCCTTAACTTATCTCAAAAGCCTTTTGATAGTACTAAAATTAGCCATGGTGAGAGAATACATATGTTATCAAGCTTGGTTGATAGCAAGGCCTAGATCAGAGCGGGTGATAGTGAGATATTAAAAAGCACCTACAATGGTCCTATAAAAGCTTGGGTTAGGATATAGATCAGTGGCATGAGGGTCAGTGGATGACTTGATGGATAAGGGCGAAGAGTAAGATTTGCAGTCTGTCATGCCAACTTTGGCAAAAATATCAGAGGCATATTTTAATTGAGATAAAAAGTAACCAGTCTGAGATTTGGTAATAGAAATACCAAGAAAATAAGAGACATGACCTAAATATTTGAGAGCAAAAGTAGAATATAACTAAGCAATAAGAGATTTGAGATGAGAAGGGTTGTTTCCTGTGAGGAGAATATCACTTACATAGACCAGTAGATAGATAATAGTGGATGAAGTGTGCTGAATAGAAAGAGATGGATCACAATGGCTGTTAACAAAACCAATTGGGATAAGAAAAGAAGAGAACGTGGAGTACCAAGCTTATGGTGCTTGCTTAGGGCCATATAAAGCATTATGAAGCTTGCAAGCCATGCCAGGAGAAGATGAATCCTCAAAACCACAGGGCTGTGGCATGTAAACCTCCTCATTGAGAATGTCGTGGAGAAAGGCATTAGAAATATCAAGTTGATGGATACACCAGTCATACTAAAGAGTAACTGAGAGAATGATACGAACAGTTGGCTCTTTTGCCATAAGACTAGAGGTATTATGAAAGTCAATGCCCTTCTCTTGAAGGTAACTTTTAGCAACTAATCTAGATTTAAATCTAGTAGTAGAACCATTAGCATTCCTCTTGACCTTGAAGGATCATTTATAGCCAATGATACTGTGAGAAGAATGAGCAGACACAAGTGATCAAGTACCTTAATTCTAGCAAGTAGTCTACTCTTTTGACGCAGCAACATACAATTCAGGTGATAAAAAGTGATTCTTTATAAGATTTTGGTTCAAAAATGGAGGAAGATGAGATAGAGGGTAATAGCAGAAAGACAAAGAGGACATTTGAGCTTAAAGATAACATGCTTAGATCTGGTCAACATATTGTGCAGATTAAAATGAGTTATGGAAGAGGATAAAGTGGGAGAGGAGGTTTGTGTATTTATCGTAGTGTGTTAAAGAAAAGTAAGAGAAGTTGAAGGTGAGGTTTGTGAAGCCGTATCTAAAAAAAGAGATGGTTATGGAGAAGAAATTGGTGAATTTGGAATAGAAATATACAGTGGTGATGTAGGAGAAGCTGAAGTAGAAACAATAGAACAAGTAGGTGAAAGACTAAAAAAATATGAAATAGGAGAGTTGGGAATAATTGAAGAAGTATATGTGGCATACCAAAAGAACTGTTGTAGTTGAGTAAAAGAGGATGGTGAAGAAGTAGGAGAAGAGGCAAATGGAAAAACATTCTCACCAAAAACGACATGTCTAGATAAATAGACTTGGCTGGTTGAAATGTCTAAACACCTATAACCTTTTGCAAAAGAATGGTAACCAATGAAGACATAGGGAATGGATCTAAGCTGAATATTATGAGAGGAGTAGGGTCTGAGCCATGGATAGCAAAGGCAACCAAAGACCTTAAGGAATCTATAGTCTGGTTTTTTATGCTAGAGCTTTTAGAATGGGTTGATATGTGAAAGTCTGGGAGTGGGCATTCTATTTATAAGATAGGTGATTATGAATGAAAAGGGAATAGAGGAAAGGTGTAGCAAGGCAATAGCTATCCCAATAAGGTCCTATGCTTTCTTTTTGCAATATCCTTTTGAGAAGGGGTGTGTGGGCAGCTAAGTTGATGATGAATGCCTTGAGATAAAAAGAGGTGTTTAAAGTTGTTTCTAGTGTACTCTCCACCACTATCAGTTCTTAAAATTTTCAACAGGAATCCAAATTGTCTTTCTGCAAAAGCTTTATAGTGTAAGAATATGGAGAACACTTCACTTTTATAGTGCAAAGGATATAGCCAGGCAAAAGAATTATATTCATCAATGAAAATGACATAATAAGTGTATTTCGTATTACCATAAGTAAAGGGTCTCCATAAATGAAAATGTATTAAAGCCAAATGAGAGTTTACGGTTGAATTGGACAAAGTAAAAGGCAACCTATGACTCTTGGTAACACAACAATGTTCACGAAGGGAAGAAAAATCATTATTATTGAATGAAAAACCATATTTCTTAAGAGCATGATGAAATTTAGCTTTAGAGGGATATCCCAATCTCTTATGCCTGGATCTGAGTAGGGGTGATGGTGTTGATATGACAGTCTGTGTGTTTGTTGAAGAGATGCAGGAAATTTGATAGAGACCATTCTCAGGAGAGCTTTTACAGACGATTGATTTGGTTTGATTATCCTGAATGACAAAAGAATTTTTGTTAAAAGTGATAGAAAATCATTGTCTTTGGTGAGTTGATGAACAAGTAGAAGATTGGATGATAATTGAAGAACATGAAGCACTTTTATCTAGCCTAAAATGGTGATGTGGAGTTGAAAGAATACTAGTTCCAGAGTTTTGAATGGGCGGGGTTTGCCATTTCCAACAGTCACTTAATCAGTTCCTGATATGGCTGATGGAGTTGTAGATTGGCAAGATCATTTGTCATAAGTGATGCACCTGCAAAATCCAAAAACCAAGGAGTGGAAGCTGAAGATTGCGATAGTTGAGCAAAAGCTGAATATGCTCGCTATGGAGGAGGTGCAGTTAGATTATTGTAAAGCATTGGTGATTGAGAGTTAGGGTTCATTATGTGCCAACATTCAAAATTCATACGGTTCCCTTTCCCATAGACTTGGGCATTCAACACCAGAATCATTGATACTTCCAGTACTCATATTCCAGGGTTAAAGTCTCCACAAAAATTTCCCTGATAGTTGCCATGAGAATTCTAATAGAATCTGTTGCCCTTATTCTGGCAATTTCTCCCATAATTTCTATTATTGAAGTTATGATAAGATCTAAAACTAGAGTTCGATAAGGAAACTCAATTGTTCTATTGAAAACCTGAAGTGTTTTGTGGTGGATTGCTCTAATAGGGCTTTTTCATAGTAGCAAATGCAATAGTTGGATCTGTAACAGTTAACATGTGAACTGATTCTATATAAATTGCTTTAGAATAGAAAAGAGAAAATAGTTCATCCATGACTATAGCTTCTAATCTTGCCCTAATAATGGTTTTAAAGGCACAATATTCATCTGGTAAACCATTAAGAACAATCAGAACTAGATCTTCATCTTTCACTGACAAGGACACCAAACCGAGTTGATTTGCTATTTTTTTCATCTCTTGAAGATAAGCCTCCATTGAATTTGATCATTTCTTGATGCTATTGATTTTATTCTTAAGCTGATGAATATGAGATCGAGATAGTACAGTGACTTTTCTTACCAGAAAGTCCTAAACTTCTTGAGATCGTTGAAGGTGAAGAACATTGGCATAGATTGTAGGTGATAAAGTTGCAAAAATGTAGCTCAGAAGATGACAATCTGTGGTGACCCATTGAGTATATTCTGAATTTGTAATTCTCTTGTTTTCAAAATCAAGAATTACCTCTGGTGGTGGACGAGAAGATCCATCGATGAAACCTATGAGATCAATAGCTTGCAATACGTTTTCGACTTAAGATTTCCACACAATGTAATTGCCTACATCTAATTTCACTGTGGTGAGGGAATTAAGATTTGATAGAAACAGATTAACATTGGGAGACAGAGATGAAAAAAAAAGAGAAAGAGGAAGAGGAAGCCATTGATGCTCATCGGAGCCTTTATGGCTCTGATACCAAGAAGAGAAAATGAAACTATCAAGTTTTCATTGATTGATCAAAGTGTGCTTTCAATTACGTTTTATAGGAGATAAACAACTAAATAACCATCTAAACTACTAACTATCCATCTAGCTAATTCTCAACAGAAGCTAGTTACAAAATAATTGATATCCTACAGTTACAACGCATAGTATGACCATACTCCTTCCTAATTCATAACTTATCAATAATAATGTAAAACTTCCTAAAGCGGATATACAAAAAAATTTTGACAACTCTAAAATTCAACTCAAGCTCATAAGCAAATAAATGTTCGAAATTGTGAATATAATTTATATGTATTTCATAAAGAAATTAATATACATGTATACAAAGAGATAAAAATTATTATCAAACTTACCAATTTTTTTTTTTTTTTAGTTACCGAAAAAAAATTACTATCAATAGAGCACTTTTACCATATATATCTCTTTTATGTAATTCTTTATGTAAAATTTTATATTACAGTCGTGCTTAGATGGTAAAAAAAAAAAAAATAAAAGCAAAAAGTTAATGTAAATAAAACATGTGACAAAATTTGATTGAACGAAGTTAAAAAAAATTAGTAAAAGTTAATATTATTTTTTTATTTTTTTATGTTTGTTGGTAAACCAAATACCCTCATATATAGCTTACTATATAATGTTTTATGTAAAAATTTTATACAAGGTAGTTAAAAATAATGTTAGAAGTTCTCAAATAGGGTAAATAATTCCCAAAGTTATAATAAAATAACCTTTTCTAAGAAAAACTTTTTAATTCCCCTGTGAGAATATACCGTTCGAAGAGAGAACAAAATTTTGGAACTTTTCAAAATATATAAACTCTCAATATATAATTTCAAAATTTTCTAAAACTTATCGTTACAAATTTTATTATATTATCATAATTATTCTTTAAAAATTAATTTTATTATAAAAATCTCTTATTTTTATCTCTCTTTTATTTTATTTTATTTTATTTTATTGATATCTCAGGATGTCTAACCCAACATATACGCACCTCGATTAATCCCTGAGAATCCAAAATTAATGACCAGGTGATCTTCATCTCATCTCGGTCAATTGATTGTAGGAAATTCTAACCCCCAACTTGTTAAAATATTATCTGAAAGTAGTGGAGGACTCTTTTCACGTTACAGCAAAATTTCAAAGGGCACAAAAATATTGAGTTCACCACGCATAAGCATACAGGAGAATATCTTAAATTTAAAAGAATCCAAGTTGTAATATGCCCTCTAAGAAAGAAGCCAGTCAGTGTTATTTACGAATGTGGGAAAGAATAGCTTTAGAAGATGAATATTTTTTTACAAAAGTTGAATTAAAAATGGCCTAATGTTTAACATACACTTCAAATTCATCTCCATTCCAATTCTTTTTCATCTTGGGCCCAACAGGACCTTCTTCTCCAAACACTTGATCAGGTATAAGTTTGACCAATCTGTGAAACAAAAACCTCAGCTCACCGGGCAACAAGTTCTCCACCATCTGCACCTCAACCCCAAGCTCATAAGTAACTTTCGGACCCCATTCCCTAGCATAGTTCAACCAGGGCGGCTCAACAATCTCCTTCTCGTCATCAAGATGCTCAGCTGAAACCACCAAATACCCTTCTCCAGTGTCCAAAACTTTGTCACTCTTGGCCGTGTCATTCCTTATTCCAATCCCATAACCTCCTTGCAAATTAATGCCTGGTTTTGGGTAAGCCGCGTGGCCATTCAACGACGAATAGACAACAAGTTTATTGCCTGCCTGGTATTCAAGCTGCGAAGCGTCGACCCATATCCCTCCGTTGTGCTCCGAGAAGTAGACTTTGTAAAGCACCCCATTGAAGTTACTGATTCTCAGAGTCACATGCTCCCAGTCCCCCACGTGTTCGCCGATTTTCCCCATTGGGATGTCGATGACCTCGAGCTTAGCGGTTGCGGGGCCGTTGAAGGGGTAGAAAATCCACACGGCTATGTCGGTGAATGTCGCTCCCAGCATGGGCTTTATGTGTAAATAAGCCTCCGCGCTTTGTAAGTCTCCGCGCATGAGTCTCTGTTTGGCTTTGTTGTCGATTGGTAGGTCAATCCAATACGCGCCATCGTTCGAACCACCTTGGGGGAGGTTTGAGCCAGTTGGGTCAATGGGGATGGGGTTGGACTCATCACCCTTTTTATATAAAAGTGCCCCGTTGATGAAATTCCAACTCACCGAAGAGGGGAGGTAAATTTCTTTTGGGTGACAGTAAATCCATGGAGAGTAAGTTTGGAATAATGCCTTGGTTTGGCTTAAATTAGGCATTGAAGAGAAGCCGAATTTATCATTCTTCAGACAAGATAGAGCTAAGGAAGAAGAAGCAATATCGGTAGCAATAAATGTACCTATAGAAACACCAGGCTCATTGGCCCCACTTTTGCTGGGTTGTAGACCGTATACATTACAACCATTTGAATGGCTCTCGGTACCTAATAATCCCCAAATCCAACTACCGGTCTTGCCTCGTGCAGTAAGATCAGAACGAACGCAGCTGATTTTTTCCAGCGGAGGTTTCTCGGGCGAGTTTGTGACAACATGACCAACAGCTTTGTACCCATCCGGTGGAGTTGGCAGCCAGATATAGCCGTGGCCATCTTGCTTGATTCTCAGAGACTCGCTGCTCCAGGCTAGAGTGTAGTCGATTGGCCTCTTTAGAGTTTCCTTTGATGACGAGTCATTTGAGACATCTTTTCCCACCAGAACCCAACCGAATAGTGGCCGGTTGTTTGGCTGACTATAGCAACCAAGCATGGAAAATCCATCAGGAATTGGGGATGGTTCGAAAAATGTAGCACCGAGGTCGCCTGGTCCTCCTTCATAGGTAGTCCAAACTTTTCTGAAGGTAGTTATTTGACAGGCTTCAAGTCCTCCCAGGTCAATGTTTCCTCTTCCAAATCCTCCCCCTGTAATTTGAATTTCAAAAAAAGAAAAAAAAAATGACTATGAAATGGGCATATAATGGTTAAGCTGGTGGTTTAAAGGGATAAATAGAGAACTAAGAAATTCAAAACCTGTTGGCCAAGCAGGTATTGGAGATGGAAACTTGAAAACCGTATCAATGGGCAAAACTTCATTTTTGTTAGAGATGGAAGAGGAGAGAGTTGGACTAGTCTCCATTGCTGAATTTTTGTATAGAAAGATTAAGATTAAGAAAGAACTAATGAGGTTTTTGTATATATAGGTATTATAATTATGGAGAATATAGTGTTGGACAATCGGCATATTCTAATTACTGGGGGCTAAGGGATGCAATGACCTAGTAAATAATTAAGTTGATGGGTCCCCTCCCTAAACCAAGAGCTTTTATTGGATTTCTCGTGCAAGTAATCCTAATGTTCACATCTCAACATTTCTTGCACAACTTCTCTTTTAGACTTGAACGTTTTATTAAGTCCATTTTTCCATTCTCCAGCTTCTTCAATTTCCATTTTCTGCTTATTATATTGTCCTGCGTTGGTGTATCAGGCAGGAAATCAGTACCATCTATTGCTGGAAACCAACTTCTTTTTCTCTTGTCACTGAATTAACATGAGAAAACCATTAAGTAGATAGGATTTAGCATAGTATTGGTCCCAGTCTGTTCGTCCTGATTCCAACTCTGATTTCATCATCCGGGTTCATGACATTGCTAGAATATCATCTTCTGATTTGCTGATCTCTTTTCAGCTTTATTTTTAACGTGTTCAAGTAAATTAGAACCCATTCAGTAATGCTCCCCCATCATACTTCTTTGTTCCATTTGGTCCTCTGCTGAAGTTCTTCTGGTCATGCTTTTGTAGTGAGCTTGGGTGGTTACTCTTGCTCCATTTCTCCTGAAAATGAGCTGTGATTGTGAAGACATTTTTCACTTTGAATTCTCCCTCTTTTATGATTTTTTAATAACTGTTCCAGACTTTTTAATTTCTTCCACCTAATAACATCGAAGTTGATTAACTATCCTCCTTAACAACCCCCACCCCAAAAGAAAAAATAAATAAATGGGTAGCTGCTGAATAGGAGCAGCATGGAGGATGAGGGGCTTTTTATTTTATTCCACCCTCTTTAGGGGAATTAGAGTCATTGGTGACATTTGCAAGACAGTGACAAATATATTAGCTAAGTAAAGGGGGATTCATTAGCTAAGCAAGTGAATTGATCTAGATCTCTTCTTCTAAGAATAATTCAACTGTGGGTAAATTTTTTGATCAAAAGGGATTTTGATTAATTAGAAAGTTTATTTTTTAAAATTTAATAAGATTTGAATTGTATTTGATTCACCTTATTAAGTTGTAATCCTAATAATTTTGGATTAATTTGTTTATCGAAAAGCCCTAGTCCTTGTTTGTTTATTATTATGGTTGGTTGGGAAGTTGTCAATATAGTTGGAAAGTTGACATAGGGTTAGGTGTTTTAAGTACAGGCTTGGAAGATTTCTTTATGTTTATAGGTTGGAGATCTCATAAGATATGAGTAATATTTTAAAGGAACTTGAGTATAATGAAAGTTCTATTCTAATCTCGTCTATAGTTAAATTATATTATGGGTCTTATTTAAGTTTATCTCAGATTATATTTTATATAAAAAGACCTAGTTCGAGGATATAGAGGATGCATCCACTATTTAGAGAAGAAGATGATGTTATTATTATGTTTTAAGAGACTTCTTTCTACCTAATCACAAAAGTTAATAGTTTTAAATTCTGCACGTAAATTCTTCAAAAGTTTTAAAAGATGCAATTGTACTATTCATCAATTGTGTGTGGCGATTCTTCATGATGTTTTAGAGAATGTGTTCATTCAGATTGATGTCGTATGGATAAGAAATGTAGTGTATATATATATATATATATATATTATCATGGGGCTAATTTAGTAGTTTTAATCCAGGCATGTGTTTAGTGGTTGTCTCTAGTTTTTACGTCAAAAGATAAGAACTAAAGATAGAGAAACTAGTCTTGATTACCAGCATTGGTAGTTATTGGTGCCCCGACCCAAATTATAAATGCGTTTGGAGTTATAAAAAAAAAATAATAATATAAATAAATAAATAAAATAATAAGATTAATAAATATTTATAAGATTTAAAATTTTTATTTATTTTATAAATTACGACTCTTCAGTTTTTATAAATTATACTAATTAATTAAATTTTTTTTTTTCACTCTAAACACACTCTATGTTAAGCTACTAAAATATCATCTATGGGTTTCAACGCAGGTACTAATTAGATATGAGTATGTTTAGATTTTTAAATTTTTAAATTTTTAAATTTAAGATATTAAGATATATATATATTTAAAACTTGATTACGAATATATAAATACGTCGTAAATATGAAAATATCTTGTATATTATGTAGTGTACTAATATAAAATATATTTATTATTTAGTAATTACTTAAATGAAATGAAACTTAAAAGGGAAAAAAAAGAAAGAAGAAGAAAAAAAAAGATTTTAATTTTTTATTTATGTAAAAAGTTAGAAAATATTTATTATCAAATGTAAGTTATTATTTTTTTTATATATTGATAGAAATTAGATTATCCAAATATTTAACTAATGTAGATAAGTAAGTTACATATATATTCTCAAAATCTTGCTACCATCGATAGACCGAAGAAACAAAAAAGTTCAAGTAGCTATTACAAGTTATCAGTCATGAGACTCATAACTATTTGATTAAGAGGGGCTTAAGTGTTTAATTCAATGGAAAGTTAGTTTTTTTTTTATTAAATACAAAATTTTAATTTTTTTTAGTAGTTAATTATAAAAAAGAAAAAATTCATTATTATTATTATTATTAAAATAAAAAAAATTTTCCAACTAGTCTTAAAGTGACCATACCAAAGCTTTGGCCTTGACCAGTGTTGAGTTTTTGTTGGTGGCTATCTATGGGTGGAAACGAACTGAGTCATTCGAGCTTGTGTTGAAATAAAATTTAATCAGTATTAAGAATTAGATTTAAAAAAAATGAATTCAGTGAACAGTGAACAATTTATTTCTTCTTTTTTGATCAATAAACAAAATGTAATACAGTAAACTGGAACCTGTTAA
>QLOD02000016.1:8134636-8145128 GCA_003260245.2 Sideroxylon spinosum | reverse complement strand
GTATGAGTCCATTAATGTGATGTACTTAGCGTATTCAAAATCACAGAGACAGAAAGTAGAATGGTGGAGTCCATCCCCACCCAAAAAAAAAACACACACACACACAAAAATAGTAATAATGATTCTTTTCACCACTGACATTGGCATAATAAACAAGTACACAAAGCAAGTAAGATTAGACAAAACACTCTTAATTGAATTGAAGGTCGTAGTTTCAGAATGTTATGTTGGTGGGCTGGCTTATGAATTATTTTCTCTTATATCAAAACTCAACTCAGCTCAATAAAGCCTTTGTCCCAAACTTGTGGGGGTTGGCTACATGAAAATCCTTTTGCCCTTATATCAATATAGCTTGTTTTCATGATGACTATGGAGATGCATTGTTGAGGGTAATGGCCTGAAGGTGCATGCATTGAAGGGGAACTTTGGAAAACAAGACAAATTTTATTGGTGCTGAATTGGAGTTGCCCAAGTATTTGCAGAATTTTAAATTGAATTAAACCTTGTCATTGGAGCTGGGCTTATGTATTCCATGAATATATGCCTGAGTTGTTGTCTGGGGCAGTTTTTTTAACTTGTTTTAATTTCTTTCTTCCTTTCCTTCTTTTTTCCTTTTTTCTTTTTTTATTTTTATTTTTTTATTTTTTTTAAATTAGAGTTCATAACCACATGTGCTTTTATTTTGTTTTACTTTGGTAGATATTTTTTTAGTAATACCGTCTTATTTTGCCATCTATGAGTATTTTTTTAAGGCAATAGTTTCAAGTAGCACGACGTTAAGAACTAATGATAAAGCCATCTGTGATTGAGCTTGTGGTGGGTATTTAGAAAGATTAGATTCTAGAGTTCGGATTTAAAAATGTAGAAGTGTATTCTATGATTATAGAAGGAAAAGAGCTAAAATTAGTTTTAATTTTTTTTTCTTTCAATTGGTAGCATGTGATATTTTCAGAACAGAGTTTATGTTGACGGCGTAAATGTTGACTAATATAGGGTTTAAACGGTTAGATTAAAGGGCAATATGTGAGGAATGGGTTTAGCTATTTAGGTATCATTTAATCTTGATTTGCTAGGGTTTTAGGGCTTTCCCTTTTTTAAAGCCATGAACTTATGAATCAAGAGTAATTGTGGGGTATTTCACTAAGAGGAGTAGATGGAAAAGCGATAAGATGCTTCACCCACACCATTCTTAATTCTAGTAGGACTAATATTTTAAATTGGGAAATTAATAGATTTCGACCATTTAGAAAAATCCTTGGTCTGTTGTTGACTAACCTTTTTGAACTTAAAAACTTCGTAACTCATCTAACCACCCCCCCCCCCAAAAAAACAAAAAATAAAAAATAAAAAATAAAAAAGAATGAGCATTAAATTTTTGACATTTCCATATTTTTGCTGTTAGTTTGAATTTGAAAGCATTGATTGGAACAAAAGAAACATCAAGTTTGCCCCAGTAACAACATAAGTTTGTTCCACCTGGCAATTGCATTGGGTAGATTTTGTTGATTCAGTTTATATGCTATTTGTTTCCTTTTTTGGTATATGTGTTGATCATTGACAATTTTTATCCCTTACCTTTGAACAGGATTATTATCATTATCGACTTGAATGTGATACTTGAAAAGTGTGATCCTATAGGAGAACCAAAACAATATGAGCGACCAGGCACCAATGTTAGTTCTGGTCCAATAGCAAGACCGCCTACTCAGATGCAGCCTAACATGGATCAGCCTGGGACAATTAGCAGTAACCCACCATCGTATGCTGGTGATTCACTTGGTGGGTCATTTGCTAAGCCAAATGTACCTGGGGGAACTCTTCCAAACCAACCTAAAACGGAACGTAGTGGAGATACACAATCCTATAGTGGTTCTTTTGCCACCAATCCTGATGCAGGACGATATAATGCAACAAACCCCAATGTTTCGTACCCAAAAACAGATTTTAGTGCTGGGATTTCACGGGGTCCAATGAATAGTTATGGGCGTCCGCCTCACGCAGCATATCAACAGCCTCCTCCACTGTACGCAAACAGGGGACCTATAGCTAGGAATGAAGCTCCCCCTAGGATTATTCCAATCGCTGCTTTGAATCCATACCAGGGAAGGTGGACAATTAAGGCTAGAGTGACAGCAAAGGGAGAACTTAGACACTATAATAATCCTCGGGGGGATGGTAAAGTATTCTCCTTTGATCTACTTGATTCTGATGGTGGTGAAATCCGAGTAACCTGTTTCAATGCTGTTGCCGATCAATTTTACAATCAGATTGAGGCTGGTAAGGTGTATTTGATTTCCAAAGGAAGCCTGAAACCTGCTCAGAAGGCTTTCAATCACCTTCGCAATGATCATGAAATCTTTCTGGACAGTACATCAACAGTGCAGCTATGCCCTGAGGATGATAATTCGATTCCACAGCAACAATTTCATTTCCGGCCCATTGTTGATGTAGAGAGCATGGAGAGCAACAGTATTGTGGATGTGATAGGTGTGGTGTCTTATATCAGTCCGTCTACTTCTGTAATGAGAAAAAATGGTACTGAAACTCAAAAAAGGGCTCTCCACTTGAAAGACATGTCTGGGAGAAGTGTTGAATTAACTCTATGGGGACAATTCTGCAACACAGAAGGGCTTGAAATGCAAAACATGTGTGATTCTGGGGTATTTCCTGTCCTGGCTGTAAAATCTGCTAGAGTTAGTGACTTTAATGGGAAGGGAGTGGGAACTATATCTTCCAGCCAGTTGATCATAGAGCCAGATTTTCCAGAGGCTCGCAGGCTAAAGGAATGGTTTGAGAAGGAAGGAAGAAACACTCCTTGTGTCTCCATATCCAGGGAGACAACAGCAATAGGAAAAGCAGATGCCCGGAAAACTATTTCCCAGATTAAAGATGAAAAACTAGGGACTTCTGAGAAGCCAGATTGGATCACAGTCAGTGCAACTATCTCATTCATAAAAGTTGACAATTTCTGCTACTCTGCGTGTCCCCTCATGATTGGGGATCGAAAATGCAGCAAGAAGGTTACGAACAATGGAGACGGGAAATGGCGTTGCGATAGGTGTGATCAATCTGTTGACGAGTGTGATTACAGGTATATTCTCCAGTTACAGATACAAGACCACACTGGTTTAACTTGGGTAACTGCATTTCAGGAAAGTGGCGAGGAGATCATGGGTATAGCTGCGAAAGATTTGTATTATTTGAAATATGAAGAGCAGGAAGATGAAAGGTTTGGAGAAATTGTGCGGAAGGTGCTGTTTACCAAATATGTATTCAAGTTGAAAGTGAAGGAGGAGACTTACAGTGATGAACAGCGGGTGAAGTCCACGGTGATCAAAGCGGAGAGGGTCAATTTCTCCTCAGAGTCTAGGTTTCTTCTGGATTTGATGGATAAGCTGAAAGGAGAGAGTGCCAGTTCTGCAGGCCCAAAGGCGGACAGTGTCTTTCTGAACACCGGAGTAAATACTACTGGATATGGTCCATCTGGAAGCGTAGCCAGGCAACCTCCTCTGGTTGCGAATTACATGGGAAGTCCTGGCAATGTTAGCAGAGAAGGGCTGCAGGCAAATAAAGGGGGTCAATATGGGAACCAATACAGTAGCTCTAAGTCCAATGCAGGTGGGTCCACTGGTACGTATTTGAGCTGCAAGAGCTGTGGTGGGACGGGGCATAGCTCTTCTAACTGCCCCAGTGTTATGAATGTTCAGGGACAGTCATATGGGGGTGGCTTTACTACTAATAGTCGGGGCAGTTCAGGTGGTGCTTCTAGCGAGTGCTATAAATGCCATCAATTTGGGCATTGGGCGAGAGATTGTCCTGGATTGAGCAATGTTCCTCCAGCCTATGGAAGTGGTAATGTCACACCCGGAAGATACGGGGGTGTTCCAAATCAAAGGGTTGGTGGCTTTTGAGGTGAGTGGGGGAGATCAAGATTTTGTAGAAATCTGTACAAATATGCATGCGGCCTTCTTTCTTTGAAGCTCCGGCTGGTAGGTTTTGCCTACCTGGAAAGTTTTTGTTTTGTGATTGGGGGGGGGGGGGTAGTGGTCTGCACTTGGGAAAGGGTCGGGAATCGGGACCATGTTTGGTTGGGATCCTATGTTAGCAGTTAAAACCAAGCTAAATTTCTATCAGACGATGTGAGCGCTGTTTTGAGCCTTGGCTGAGGCTGGGGCTGGGTTTTTAAGGACGTATATTGTTCGAAGGGGTTTCATTTCATATCTGGTTCATGTAAATTATGCCTCCTTTTTTTTTTTTTTTTTAAATAATGGATTGGGAACATATTTTGCCGTTTTGATTTTTGCTACTATTCTCATCAGTACTACTGTCTTTATTAACCGTTTTTTTTTTTTTTTTTTTGTGCATTGAGGTAAGCTAATTCTAAATTGGAGTGAGCAACCGGTTGGTTCAATCAAAATGTGAGCTCAGCTGAAGTTCTTTAGGTTTGGTTTTCTTCTTAATCAAGCCACTTAAATTGATGAAGAAAATATAAAAAAAAATTGAAAAATAATTTTTTTTGGTTTTTGGTTGGTTCAATAATCAATTTTTTGTTTTAAATAAAGGAGAAACTAAATTAAAAAAAAATAGTATATAAGATGAGTCTAATGAGATAAAATTCGACCTTAAAAAATATGATATACATAATATGTAAAATAGAATAAATTTAACGTATTATGAAACAAATAAAAGTTGACTTGAGTATCGATCAAATTTATTGAACTAAACCGGATCGGCTGAATTAACTGAAAAGTAAGAACCGTTTTGATCGAACTGTTTGATTTAATTTGATTTTTTTATTTTTTTTTATTTTTTTGTCACCAGGTGATAATTGAGTTTGAGCATGCATGACCCATTCAGGTGGTGTGTGGTGCTATTGTTAATCGGCTTATTTACATATATATATATATTAATAATACATATTACACAAATGGTTTGTGAGAGTGAATTTACAAAATTGTGTTTTATGTCGAGGGTGGAGATAGCGACACAGGTGTCGCCCCGTGAGCCAGCGACATGGACTGCTCCTCATGCTTTGCCGGCACCACGACCTGCATATTGAGTTAGGTGTTAGGTGTGTGTATATATATAGATATATATATATGATGTCATTTATTAATTAAATAAAGGAATAATGTTTTTATCAAAATAAATAAATATTTTATTTCTTTTTGACTTAAAAAAAAAAGTAAATGTGGAATATATTTCATAATTTATTTAAATGCTTATTACTATTAAAATATTTATTATAATTACATTAAAAACTAAGAGAGATGGAAGTGCCCCAATTCACGACTGTTATAAAAAACATTTAATCATGTTAATTAAAAATTAAGCTGAACTTTCTGTCAACCAAAATTTAAATAATTAAAAAATAATGTATTTTATATAGTTTTTTTATTTATAATATTTGTAGCGTATAAATAATTAAAAAAATATTTTAAATTTTAAAAAAATACACTTGTAAAAATACATATTTTTAAAAAAATGTATACTTACACTTTTTATTAGAAAAATTCATTTAAATTTACTTATTTTAAAAATATATTTAAATTTTAAAATTTTAAAATCTATGTCAAAAAATAAACATTTTAAGAATTAACGTGGTAAAAACTTAAATTTCAAAAACATATACTTTTACACTACGTATCATTTATATAACAAGCAAATGGCTAGAACTATTTATATTTTTCTCTCACTCTTCTCATAGTAATAATTTTTAGTACTTTTTATTCTAAATGAATATTTTAAAAAATGTGATAATATTTGAAATAAATAATAAATTTATATATACTTTAATCTCTTTGACTAATGATTTTTATTTTTATATTTAATTTTTATATTTTATATTTAAGTTTACTCTATAAATTTAAACTTGAGTTATTTATATGCCAAATTATATTTTTGTGCCTTCAGGCATGGGCAATTACTAGTTTAAATATAAATAGTTAAAAACAATTAACTGTTCATCAAAAGAATGCAAGTTAAATTTACGCTAACTTTTAAATTAAAGAATAAAATAAAACATGATTAAAGTAAATCAAAAGTTAATCAAAATAATCTCCAAATGATTACATATCAAGTAAAAACTATCACATAAGTTTAAACCTTAAAAACCATCACATAAGTTTAAACCCATACAAAACATGTTTTTATGCTCATATTCCAAATGAAAAATGTAAGAATAGTAAGAAAGAAAAAATAAATATAATATATCATTTCGTGTCACAACGAGGCTTCTTCATTGTACAACGTGGTCGGTGTAAAGGTACATCTTTAGCTAAGGTCACTGCTACATCCTCCGCGTATGGCTCTTCAGCCGGTGCATACTCAAAACGTGCCTCCAGCACTGCTCCGGCTGGTGCGTCCTCCACATGTGCCTCTCCCCTTAATGGCTCATGTATGCGTGGCTCATCTGTGCTTGCTATAGAGACCTCATGCATAGGTAACACCATAAGAATGTGCTCCTCTGCTCCTACTATCGATGATGACGTGCCTATCCCTTGTACTCTAGGTCATCATGTGAAAGCTTTAGCTAGTGCCTGGGGAGCTATCATCGATTCCTATGTATCAAATACAGCTGCAGGTGATCCGGATGCTGGGGATGTAGAGAATGACTTTATGTGCAGAATCTCAGACCAAAAGTCATCCATATCTGTTGAGCATGAAGCGTATGTCTCCGTAACTGGCGTTGGGATCCGTAGCACGACACTGGGATCTGGAACAAATAAATGTGTCTCGCTGCTCCACTGCTCGACACTCTGCACTGTCGATGATACGTCATTATTTTTTTTTTTGTCAGACTTTGTAAGAACCCATACCCATTGTCCCGAAAAACAAAAAAAAAAAAAAAAAGCTACTCTAAAATAAAATACACTTTGACTCTACTTTTGTTTGTTGGTTCTTTCATTCTTGTTTTTCTTTCGGAATCTATAGGAACTCGAGAAACATTTTGTTCAAGTTAAAAATAATACTTGAATTTAAATTAAATTAAATTTTAGATTAACTTAAATTTCAATGTAAAATGAACTTGAATTACGTAAGTATAAAATTAAATTAATTTAAAATCTATGTTATTCAAATTTAAATTTAAATTAAATAAAATTTTAATTTAACTTAAATTAACTAAGTATAAAATTAAATTCACTTAAATTTCAATATAAGCTAAATTTGAATTAGTTAAATATAAAATTAAATTAATTTAAAATCTATACTATTCAAAATTGAACTTATATTACTTGAAATTTAAAATTAAAGTTGAACTAGCTAAGAATAAAATTAATTAACTTAAATTTTAGTATAAATTAAATTTAAACTAACTAAGTATAAATTTAATTTAATTTAAATCTATATCATTAAAAATTGAATTTAAATTACATAAAATTTAAAATTAACTTAAATTAACTAATTGTGAAATTAAATTCACTTAAATTTCAATATAAAATGAACTTGAATTATGTAAGTATAAAATTAAATTAATTTAAAGTTTACGTTATTCAAATTGGAATATAAGTTACTTAAAATTTAAAATTAAGTTAAATTAGTTACGTATGAAATTAAATTAAGTTAAATTTTAATATAAAATGAACTTGAATTAGCTAAATATAAAATTGAATTAAGTTGAAGTTTATGTCATTTAAAGAATTTCAATATAAAATGAACTTGAATTATGTAAATATAAAATTAAATTAATTTAAATTTTGGTATAAATTAAATTTAAACTAGCAAAGTGTAAATTTAATTTCATTTAATTTATATCGTTCAACATTGAATTTAAATTAAATAAAATTTTAAATTAACTTAAATTAAATAAGTATAAAATTAACTTAAATTAACTAAGTATATCATTAAATATTAAATTTAACTTAACCTAAAGTTTAATTTAACTTAAATTAGCTAACTACAAATTTAAATTAACTTAAATTGCACTAACATAATTTGTACTAAATTTAGAGATCAAACACAAATCTACAAAATAAATAAAATGTAAACCATATTTTAGTTTCAAATCAAACTTGATTTTGACATAATTTACATTAATTTAAAGGTCGATGATACACTTTCAAAATATACATTTACACCAATATACATTAAAAATACAATTTACAACAAAGGCAGAGATCTCCAGCACTGGCCTGAAATTTGAAACGTAGACAGAGTAGTGAACCATATATCATCAAATATGCTAACTGAGAAGAGCCTCAAACACACACAGAGATCACTTAAGCCATTAAAATCGAGCACTCAAAATCAAACACTCAAAGACCCAAAGGATTGAGCAATGTAAAATCAGAAATGCATATACCATTCCATTGTCGGATTCTCATATATATATATATATATATACCCAGTTCGAAACTTACAGGAGAAGAGCGTAGCTGGTGCAGCCTCGTGCCGCCTAAGGCAGTCCTCGCACTGCCTGGAGCAGTCCTCGCGCAGCCTGGACGAGTTTTTTTTGGTTTTACTGATGTTTTCTTCACTTATTATGGAAATACTGTTGAAATAAAACAAATTAGAAAAATACTGTTAATGAGAAATCGTGATTTCGTATCGCGGTTATTGGCAAAACATTAAGCATAAACCGCTATTTCAAAATGCAGTTCTAAAGAACCGCCATTTCAAAAGGCAGTTCTTTGAGCATTAACCGCTTTTCGAAACCGCGGCTCTAAGAAGACCTCCTTCCTCTGAAAACACTCCACAATCAGAAGTTTGAAGCAGCACTTCGAAAATCTGATGGAATGCTTTAAAAAACCAATTACTTATTAGGAAAATTCTACAAAATTAAACTAGTTTTAAATACAAAATTCTACAAAATTAAAATTCTACAAAATTCTAAAAAGTTGAAGTTTTAAATACATAAATTTTTAAACTGGTTTAATTAGGTGCAGTAAAATTTATGTAATAAGTAAAATTTATGTAATAAAAATTTCAAGTTTTGAATTCATCTCAATGAAATCTTCCATCTCAAAATTCATATTTTGGAAATTGAAAGACTAGTTAGACTGTACGCTCGCAACTGATCAACTTAAAGCATTGCAAGACTTTACACATGATGAAGATGGCAAGAGCATTTACAAACAACTCTGTATACATAGCATGGAAGATCTCTGTATACATAACATGGAAGAATGGAGAAGGGAGGACCTAAAAACTAAAAAATCAAAAGGCCTTTTGCATAAAATTCCCAAAGGGCTACTCTCATTATTTTGTACACAAACTGATATGAGTGTTTTACCAATGAGTTGTCATCTAAACTAAACTAATACCCCCCAAAAAGAAGGGAAAAAATGTAGCTAGCAGTGTGATTTGCATCTTCTATGGCAAGCAACAGTGACAGTATGCTTCTTGTGCTTTGTTTCTTGTTTCCAGATTTTGCCAATGTCATTTGCTACTCTGACTGCATCCATCAAACTCCAGATAGTCTTCTCTTTATGAACCCAACTGCATAGAGCCCGGATTTTCCTTTCCACACATTTGCAAATGGAGATTTTGGAACCCCATTTCTGGAAAAGAATTCATTTTCCTAAAAAACAAGCAAACATTCCAAACAAGCTTAATTAGCATCTTCTCTTTATTCCCTATATATATAGCCAGTCATATACATATTGAAAAAACTTCAAACTTCTAAGAGTCTTTTTTCTTCTCAATGAGGGAACTAATTTGTTTTTTTCAAAACTACCAAATAAAACAGGATAAGAACTGATCTGACTACTTCAGAATCTGCATCAATTATTAGTAAATCAAAAAAGGCAATAGGAGGAAACAAAACTTAATCCACTTCTGTTATAGAATAGATAGTCCACCAACAACACTGGCCGTTTATCCTCTTACTAGATTTTCTTGGAAAACCAATTCCAATTGTAGAATGAAGTGACCCCAGTGGAAGAAACTTCTAAAAGATATTAAAAAATAAAAAACAAAATTGGAAACAAAATTAAGGATGAAGACCACCAAACAGAACCCAACAACCTGATCAGTAACAGAACAGGAGTAGAGAATCTAAAAGGAATCCAACTTCCATAATTGTCACATGAATCCACATATATATAAATATATAAAATAACTAAAACTTTAATATCAAATTTAAATTCTATTACCTTTAACCAAGAAGGAACATTACTGCAATACCCAGTTGCCACAATAATTGAATCTTCCTCAAGATTTTTACCATTGACAAGCTTAACTCTGTCTCTTCAAGTCCTCGTGTAGAAACCAACATGGACCATTTTTGGACAACAATCTGAAATGTAATGAGATAACACAATCAATAAAGATGAAGAGAGAAAATGATGTCTGGTGAAAATAACAAGAATAAGGAACGAAAACTACTATAAATGGGTAAGAAAAACAAAAACAGAAACACAAAAAGGCATGAAAAGGAAAGCCCAGTAGAGTATCTCTCTACCAATCAAGAATATGTTATTGCTATATAAATTTTTTAAATATTTTATTTATACCATGAGTTGGTTGCAGTGTAATACACTTAACAAACAAA
>QLOD02000016.1:8045416-8059931 GCA_003260245.2 Sideroxylon spinosum | reverse complement strand
GATAAAAGATGTGATTTGACATAAGATGTGATAGGAAACAATTATGAACCTTTGGATTTTGGAGGGAAACAAATCCACATCCCCCATGGTATTACTCATCCCCCGTTTTGGGGGCTATGAAGTCCAGTCCGGAGTTCTAATATTGCAAACCAAACACGGGACTAAAGTCAACTTGGTCAAAAATGGTGGACTGCTAATCCAATCCCCCATTTTATCCTGCAAACAAACATGGCCCTGGTGGCATTGGTTAAGGATGTTCAGCTTAGTTTGGCTCCCACTTCCTTGACTTCAACTAATACCTAAAGTCTTTTCTACAAGTTCGTACCATGTCCAAATATATATCCCAAAAACCACCTGGGCAATCCTTAACAATTGTCTTACACCAAAAGAGTTAATAAGTATACAACTATACATTAAGCATAATCAACCTCTAAAATACCAAAAAAGTTACCTTGACCTTCTTCCAAATAGTATCTAATGTATGTTGGCGGACATCTGTCCAATTCTCAATCTTAGAGGAAGTAGATTTCCACTTCTGCAAATAATGCCTAACTGGGATGCCAAAATATCTCTTGAGCAACCAAGAGGATGGTAATGGGAATCAAATGTCACCACTAATTGCTGGCCAATTCCCTATCCAGGCCAATTCAACAAACCCAACCCTCGTCATCGTTTTCTTTGTGAAGTATTACTTGTCCTTGATCCTAATATGATAATAAAACGAATACAAGTCTTTTTTAATAATTAAACAATTGAAATTTTAAACTAAGTACTAATTTAGATATAATTGAAGGAAGTGACAATAATGATAAATTAGATGGCTGCTGTTGAGAGAGGTGATACGTGGTGCTGAAGCTGTTGAAAGTCAAGCCCTCACCATGCGAATATCTTCCTCCCTAGTATGCAACCGAGCCATAGATTTACCACAACCCACCATAGTGCTTGTATGTAATCTGTCTAACTATATTACAAGAATATATATGAATTAAATCCACACTTGACAATTGAAATTAAATGAATATAATTCTAAAGTAACACTTGCTAAGGATGTATAAAGGTAATACATAATTATGAATTACATCCACATATGAGGGTATCACTAACACTAAAAATGTATAAAGGTAACACATGATTACAAATTAGGTCCACATATGAAAGTAACACTTACACTAAGAATGCAAGTCAGGTGTATCTCCTCTAATGGCTTCTTTAAACCACCTAGCATTCTCATCACAGTCCACAAACGTGTCCTCATCAAGTGGTTGTTGTGTATATCCCTCTACTTCAACCTCATCCGAGTCTATAAAAAATGACCTCTTAGACCACTTAACAACAGCATGCCAATTTGGGTCTATTGGATCTTGTACATAATACACCTGCTTTGCTTGAGATAGTGTAAACGGATCAGGTGCAAGAGGCGAATCTCTTTTCTCGGATACAGCAACTGGAAGATCAACTTATTGAGGGGTCATTATAAAAGGTTCATTATTAATCTGATCACCTCGATACAACAAGTGATTGAAGTTTACCTAATTAAACTTGTACTCGTTTTGCTTCTTCCCATGATTGTTATCAATCCAATCACACTTAAACATTAGAAACTTAACACAATTAGTGTACCAAACCTCTACAATATCTGCCAAGTGGCCATAGTAATATACACCACAAACTCTAGGATTATCGTCCTTTTTCCTAGCAAAACTCAATATTAAAAAAACATTAATAATAAAAAATCGATTCTCGTTTTTATCTATATCACAACCACCCTCAGTGAGCCGTTCTTCAAGAAATCTAAAAGCTAGTCATTGTAATAATAATTACATAGGTAATACACTCATAGGTAGGGAGAGGGGGGGAGGGGGAGAGAGAGAGAGAGAACAGAGTAGAATCGCCTTTCTTGCAGATGGAAATGGGAAGCAAACCCATCACTTTTTGCATAAGAGATGAAGGTGGAATGTATGTGTATGTCTCCAGAGTTGAAAGCGTTTTGGTGAAAAGAAAAAGACACATAAGAATTGAAAATCACACTCATAACAGTCTTTTGCAGAGCCATCTGCACATTATTATTATTATTATTATTATTTACTTCTGAAAAAGGACTCAGCACACCAAACAACCACCCCCTCCTTCTTCCACTATTTCTCTCTTTGTACTATATCGGAAAAAAGCACTCAAAGACAAATATATTCAGAACTCTCGCTCAAGGTTAACTTCTGTTCCTTCTCTTTAACCAACCTTACATTCCAAAACCAATTGAAATTAGGAAAAAATGCAGAAACAGACCACGATTTCAACCAATTTTTGACACGAAACGAGATGAAGAATGCATAATCAATTAGGAGAATTAAGGAAATGAAGAAACTGTGATATTAGAACGGCTTTAATATCTAACTAAAACTTCAGTATTTCGGAAATTTTTTCAAATCAAAGTTATTCAATTCAAACAAATCCAGAACGAAAGTAGAAACACAGATCGCCACAATTGGAATGCGCCTGTGTAAATAAATATAGAGAGAATTTATATATATGGATATAAACAGTTTAGCTTAAAAGCAAACTGTACGTCCTCTTAATGGATTTGCCTCTAAAACAAGTTCAAAATCCGTCAAGCTCTTCAACGACATTTCAAATGTATCTATAGACTCTTTCAATCCTCTTCTTCGCTTCAAACCGAGTATAGAAGAGGGAAAAAAAAAAAAAAAAAGGGCCCTAGATCTCCATAGAAAGCAGCTAAATCACTCGAATATCCCTTGAATTAAGCTTGACATAATAAGCTAAGATACCAATGCTCCTTCAAGATTCAGATATAGACTGACCTTCCATTGCAGAGACTCTCCGTGAAAGAATAATCAGAGTACCAAAAAGGAGGATCACTACCTTTGAAGAATGCTGGCAACTCTGTTCAATAACGTCGACGATGATGACGAGCTTCCCATAGTCCTTTCCGTAGTTCACGACGGCTAACCTCCCGATCTCGATGAAACGCTTGAACAGATGCACAAAATCAAATCAGTAACTCAGGTTCAAAGTTGAGGAGTTCAAACAACCACGAAAATGAAAGCGATTGATAGTAGAGAACCCTAGCAATCAAATCTGACAAATAAATGTACACAGCGAGAGTACCTGATATGAACGATTTGATGAACCGAGGCAGAGAAATCGAGAGGGACGGAGGGAGGGAGGGCCCCCGGGGGGGGGGGAGAACGCAGGAAGTGAGAGAGTGGGGGCTGTTTGGTCATGAAAAATCTGAAAGAGTATTTTTTCAATTTAATTAAGGTTTCAGCTTTAAAGGCCTCGCCAAAACTATAAAGCCACAAATTTATTAGCTACCGAAAAATTAGGGCCGTAATCAAAATATCGAAGCCAAAAACTTATTGACTATAGCAAAATTAGATCTGTAGCTAAATTAGGTAGTCATATCACTTCTTGTTACTGCTTGGATACTAATAGTTACTGATAAATATTTGATGCTCTGTTTGAGAATAGTTTTTATTAAATGGTGGATAATAATATTTTTTAACTCCGGTAATAGATTGTAACCAAAAATCTTAGTAGACAAATGGTATTTTTTTCAATAGTGTCTATAATTACTTTTAAATTTAATGATATTGTAAAATAAATTTTTAGAACTATCATGTAATTAAATAATTTCATCTATTTATATTTCTATCTTTCTCAACTATTACCGTTAGTTATTCAATACTTCTGTAATTTTCTTATTTTTTAAATATTTATTAATTGGTTATTATCTATTTAAATATCCTTAATTTTGTTATTATTTACTATTTATGTTATTTTTATTAATTTGTTATAATTTTATTTTAATTAAAATAAAAATCATGCATACAGTGTGAGCCAACTTCCGGTCTCAGTAACCACTAAGCCATGAACCTTGCTGAAATCCGAACAGTAACAAAATATCAACTGTTCATAAAACCATTAGTGGTAGAACCACTTGCATCCTAATGGATGGATCTGAATTGGCATTTCTAGAAGCCTAAAGTCTCAAGGGAAATTAACATACAAAGAATGAATCATTTGGTAGCAATGTTATTAAAATTTTGACTTAAATCTTTAAATCTTATGATTTTATAATATTAGAATAAAAAAACCTTTTTTGATTTTATGTAAAATCTTAACAGTAATAAAACAGGTAAACTCTTGATCATACAGGTGATTTTACTAATTTTAAAAATTAAGAAATTTCTTTTTGTAATTTTATCAAATAAAATAGAATTTTTTTTTCAAGTGATAGGTTACAACTATTTCAATTGTTATTCTTTTTTTTATAGATTATTTTATTTTATAGCATTATTATTTTTTTATATTATACTAGTAAAGGCCTACGTGCATTATTCCACCAAATTAACTACCATAAATTAAATGTAATATTTAGGATAAGAGCCTCATAATAAAATATTAGAAATACATTTTATCTCTTAAAAAAATAACACAAAATAAATTCAGTATTTTAATATCAATTATATAGGTTACACTAAATATTTTAAAGGTCTCAATTGTGTAGTTGAGCAAAGAGAGTATAGAACCAGATATAGAATCTTTTGTGAATTTTGTTGATAATGTTTTTCTTTTTTTTTTTTTTTTTTTTTTTTTGGTAAGTAAGCATTGTATTTGGATTAAGGGAATAAAATGTAGATTATGTAGAGGGCATACCCTTGTAATTACAAAAGAATACCAGTAAGCTGTACAAAAGAAAAGGATCCCCTAGTTCTTACATATTGTAGTGTTTGCGTTGGTGGACTTGAATTTTAAAACCTGGTAGGCTTTAGTGCGGACTTCATGCTTTATCTTCTCTAACACTCCTCTTGGTGAAGTAGTTATCCTCTTAAAGGCTCGTGCATTCCTCTCCATCTATAGGTTGTAGTTCATTGAGGACAAGACTAATTTGTTTATGGTGTTCATGAAGCATTTATGGCTGAACTTTCCAACAGCCTATTCCATTTTATGCCTCCAGCTTTGTCTTGCTCTTGGTACCATGCTAATTTATTCACTTCAAGCCACACTTCATATGAATTTGGCAATCAAAGAACAGATGATTAAGTGTTTCATCTTATTGCTTGCAGAGTTCATAACTTGCATCATCAATTAATCCCTAGTGTGATAATTTATCTTTTATGTTGAGCTTCTTCTTTATTAGCCATCCAAAGAATGAAACTATGCCTTCGGATTTTTTGTGGATATCATATTAGCTTATGCCATATTACTTTGGGGAGTTGTGTTCTGATTGCATTCTAAGTAGAGGTCGAGGAGTAGGTACCAATTTTGAAAGTAGCCATATAAAGGAATTTGAACTAGCATTGGTTAGAGATGGGTCAAATGAAACAACTTCTTACACTTCCTAAGTAGTTGGAATAAGCTATGCCCAATTATGATTTCTTAGGATAGATGAGACTTTCGAGTTAAGTGGAAGACATGCATCATATGCTATTCTTGGTCCATACTTTGGAATGAGAGGGCCTAATGGATGCCAATTATCATACCACAATGAGTTTGTCTCTCCATTACGAACTATGGATTTGGAGATATTTGTAGCTGTCCCCTTAGCTCGAGAAGTTTACATCATGTCCATGAGCAATCACTATGTGTTTTAGCTTGCCAAAAAACTACTTCCTTTCAGAAGGTATTTATTGCATTAGAAGGCCCAGAAGGAGTTTTTGGTGGAGTATATTGTCCATAAGTGCCGTAGTATCACCACTTTTTTCCAATCCACTAGCTTACAGATACTAAGTCCATCTTTTTTAAATGGTCGACAAACATCATCCTATGAAACCTTGCTTCCACACCTATTGGGCTCAAAACCTAACCATAAAAACCTATGTAGGAGTTACTCTATTTAGGCACCGTTTGGTGTGCCAAGATTCTCCAACAATCTCCAAAACTTATTTACTTTTTATCTCACTGTACGCATTACGAACCCACATTTTATCTCACTTTTATCTCATTTTTTATCACTCCAAACTCACCTTTAATTGCATACCTTCTTCAAGAGTAAGAAATGTAAGCGTTAATAGACTTGAATGGCAAACAAGACTGATTTAAGGAGCACCAATCTCCCTATATAAGATAGTGCACTATTAGCCCAGCTCTTGATTCTAATCAGAAACTTGTCAGTCAGCAGTTGGGAATCTCTATATTTGAACTCGATGGAAATTAAAGGGACACCAAGGTACTTGACAAGTAAAGATCCTAGTTGAAATCCAAGTATGGAGCATAAATGAAGCTTTGCGTCTATTGGATCCCAACAATGTGCACTTTGCTCTTTAAGTTGTTAGGGAGGAGGCTAGAGTATTTCTAGAACTCCATGAGATTTTTCTATAATTGTGAGGAATGATTTTTCATTTGGCTTGCATAAAATGAAAAGATCATTAGCAAAAGAAAAGTGGCTAATGTTCAATTGCTTACGTTTTGGGTGGTATGAGAAACTTCCACTGTTAATATGTTGCTTTAACAATCTAGAGAAGAATTCCAAGACTAGTATGAAGGAATATGGAGATATTAGATCACTTTATCGTAGCCTTGTTGCTCTTGGAAAGTAGCCAACTAAAGAGCCATTCAATGAAATTGAGAATTGAGTAGTGGTGATGCATGATTTGATCCACTTACAAAAATTGGGAGGCATATTGAAAAAGTGAAAATTCTTAATGCTAAACTCCAAGAAATTGAGTCAAATGCCTTCATTAAGTCGATTTGAGAGCACATCTGGGTGTGGTACTAGCTCGATGATAATTTTTCACTAGCTCTTACATGAGTACAATCTAGTTCGATGTTGTTCCCCCTGCCGAAAAAGTAGTTTGCAAGGGCTAATGATGTGGTAGAGAACTTTTTTAAGTTTATTGGCAATGATTTTTGAAATATATTTGTATATCATTATACAACATGGGATATACTTGAATTCATTCTTGTTGCTTGGAGTTGGAACTTTAGGAATAAGGGCAATAGCTGTTACATTGACTTCCTTTAGCAAGCAGGCCAAATGGAAGAAATCCTTAATGGTTGCTATAAAATCAACTCCCACTATACTCTAAGTTTGGTTGAAGGAAAAAGGTGTAAAACCATTGACTGCCTCTAGAAATTGCATCTAAAATCATCCCCAAGTATAAGGGTGTGCAGTGTAGTTTTACTCGGTAAGAATGAGGTCGAATCCACAAGGAACCTACAATGTTAATTTCTAAGTTTCACAAGATTAAAGAAATTTACTACCTAGTTCAAAAGTGCAGGTTTGAGTGGTTGAATGTTTTGGATTGAATTCAAATTATAACTAAAATATAAACTACGTAATTAAAATTAATCTAAACAAATAATTAAAAATTCAAAACTTATGCAACACATAACTGGAATTAAATGATGCAATTCAATTAATAGGTAAACATCTTGATTTAACTTTCAATTTCGGGTGGATTAATTATTTCATAATGTGATGTGCTTTTTAATATACGATCTAAGTTTCACGTAAAGGAAAAGTAGATCGGAAAGATATTTTTGTGAAAGCATACAAAATTCTCCCTATCTCAGCTTTATACTCATGTTTAGGATTATTAAACCGAAAGGTATTCTTTTAATAGAATTAGGGTTTTAGATTTAAAATTTTCATCTCAAAAATATAAAAGAAGTTTTAAGATTCAAAAATCCTTATTAGTAATTTCAGAGAATATAATCAAGGGTTTTTGTTTTCAAATGTTTTTCAAATAAATCAAATCAAATCTAAAAAGTATAGATCTCCACGTGTACATTTTCACACAATAAACGTAGGTTTATGCACATCACAAAGGTTATAATCATCCACCTTTTCTTAATTCGTTGAATTAGGAACTAGGGCTTTTAGCCTTGCACGGAAACGAAAACTATACTAGAAATATAAATAAAAACAAAAAATGAAATTGTATTCATTTATGTAAAATAAAGATTCAAAAACCTACTTCGAAACAATGCGTAAAGTAATCAAAGTTGATAATGCTCCAACGAAAACTCTAAGAAAGCGAAAGAACATTCTTTAAGAACAATGGAAATAAACGAAAGAAATCAAAGAAAACTATCTGAAATATTCTTAACGACGGTTGGAACGAATCTCAAAATAATCCCCTAAGGGTCCTATTTATAGAGCCCTTTACAAAACCCTAAGAAGATACAAAATAGAACCCTAAGTTGCCAGTGATCCGAACCACCCGTGGCTACGATCTGGATCACAATGTGCTGTCTTCATCAATTTGCCTTGCAAGGGTCCGGACCACCCATACTAAGGTCTGGACCACAGTGTGGTTGCTTCTTCTAGACTTTACTACAATGGTTCGAACTGGCTGGGAGATGGTCCAGACCGTCCCCTACTTCGACTTCTTGTTTTGTTCTTCTCTCTATGTCCTTGCTCTAGTTCGAATAGGGGCTCTTCGTTTTTCTCATCTTCATCACTACTTATCATGATTATTTCATCTTCTTTCCTGCATTGAAGAGAATGAACCAATAAGTCATAAAGATTAACAAAACTTGTAAATTTATTAAACAACGCATGTTCTAATGCTAAGGTATGGAGTTTATAATTACACTTTTCAAGTGTAATTAAACATCAGGGCTTGGTGCCTTGTTGTTTAGAAGAGAGAAAAAGTCTCCTTGATTTTTTCTTCAGGTCTTGGAGCTGTTAGCATATCCAGATCAGATTTGGGGGATGGATGAACTCATTATACTTGCCACTTGGTCCACATCTATTGTATTGGTTATTGAAGTGCCCAACAGAGCTTTATAATGACCTTCTTTACTTCTTCATACTACTCAATTCTTCTATCAACTTGGTCATTTATGGAGATGATCTTATTACGTGAGCAGTGAGCTTTAACTTTCTTGTGCAAATATGAGGTGTTCTGGTCTCCCAGTTTTATTAAATTATCTATTGCCTTTTTCTTGTAAAAGGATTCTTTAGCTAGTGCCAGGTGAGTAAGTTTTGGAGTATGCATTTTCTCGAAGATTTTCTTTACTTTCTTTTCTTTTTACAATATTTTTTTTAAACATCAAAAGTTCTAAATGAAAAATTATTGCATAATAGACTATTATTTTCCTATTATAGGCATTCGCTAAAATCTTATGATTTGATTTTTTTGATCATCCATCAATTTTAAATAGAATCTTGATTTTAACAACCTTGCTTGGTAGTACTGCTATCCGAAGAAGTAGTTCTAGGGATGTCAATAGGATAGGTACATGAGGGTACTCGACCCGATCGAACCCGTTGGAAAATACCCTAATGGGATTGAGATGGGTTTGGGATTGAAAAGTTTAATACCTGTGCAAGTTTGAGATGGGTTCAGGATTCACCTATAGGATATTCGTTATCCGATACCCATTTATGCTTATAGGATACCCGTTAAGTACCCAGTTAATAAAATAAAATCAAATATAATATAATATATCTTTATATATTTATAATTTTATCCCAAAAATAAAATTTTTGAAATTCTTTAGCTAAAGTTATTTATGGAATTTCATTCATTTTTACCCTAATACGTAATATTGTATATCAGTAGTCTCAATCCTCAGATTTGAGAATCAAACCCCTTCCAGTCTTCTTTCCTATCACTTATAATCATGATGTTGCAATCGTTGATAGCCTTTATTCTTTTCTTCGACTCTATAACCAGGGGCTGGCTTCTTCAAGTGCTCAATTATCTCTCAATTATTAAACTTTCCTAAAATTTTCATGAAACAATATGAGTTATTTTGCTCGACTGATTTTTTGGATCTTTGATGCTTTGTTGGTAGTTGCTCTTAGTTTTGTTAGGATAGTTCATTTGGACTTGTTTAATTTATGATTTGCTATGTATTATCTTCACATTGGAAACAATGTGGCCTAAGGCTTTAGTCATCATGAAATGGCATTTCCCCAGTTAAGCATTAGATTTTTCTTCTCACACCGAGTCAATACCAGATCAAGATTCTCTAAGCACAACTCAAAGGAATCACTGTAAACAGAGAAATCATCCATAAAGACTTCCATGATTTCTTCTACCATTTCACTATAAATGCTGATCATGTAGTGCTGAAAGGTAGCAGGAGCGTACAAAGACCAAAGGGCATTCTTTTTATAAGCAAATGTGCCAAAAAGACAAGTAAAAGTAGTTTTAGCTTGATTTTCTAAAGCAACATCGATTTGATTATAGTCTGAATAATCGTCTAAAAAATAGTAATATGCACGCCCAACTACTCTTTCTAAAACTTGGTCCAAAAAAAAAAATGATCATTTCTTGTTACAACATTGAGCTTTCTATAATCAATACATACTCTCTAACCAATCTGAATTCAAGTTGAAACCAACTCATTATTCTTATTCTGAATTATAGTAACAGTTGATTTCTTAGGGACCACCTGCTTAGGACTTACCCATTTAGAATTAGAGATTGGGTATATATTCTTACATCAAGTAATTTTAATACTTCAGCTCTACTACTTCTTTTATGTTCAGATTGAGCCTCCTTTGCATTTGTCTAACTGGTTTTGGCATCCTCTTCTAAATAAATTCAGTGTGTGCAGAGAAGTGGACTAATACCAGTTAAGTCTGCTACTGACCAATCTAAAAGCTTTCTTCCGATTCTACCGAAGCTTAATTAATTTACAATCTTATTCAGATGTCACTTCAGAAAATATGACTGCTGGGTAGGTTTCATTTTCACCTAAAAATGCATACTTTTAATTACTGGGAAGAGGTTTTCTCTTAGGTTGTAGAGCTTTCAACTCAAAGGATTTAGCTTTATTCAGCATTCGTCCCCACGGTTCAAAAGTTGGTGCCTATTTTCCCGTAGATATTATAAGGCACAACTCTAACCAATCATAAATTGCTTTCACCTCTACTATATGGGTTGGAAAAGTTAGATTCTCCTCACTAAACGAAATAGCTCTCTCTAATGGATCTCTATGGATTCACAATTTACGTAATCTTGTACTATGATTTCTAAGAAATCTACCTCCCGCATATCAGGTTGCTCATTTGGCTGTTTACTCACATAGAAAATATTAGTCTCGAATTCAATATTTCCAAAGGACATTTTCATTGATCCATTCCTGTAATTGATAAGTGCATTTAAAGTAGTAAGGAACGGTCTGCCTAATATAACAGGTGTTAAATTTGGAGCAAAGCCGTTAGTTAAAGGTTGTGTATTCAATATGATGAAATCGAATGGGAAGTAGAAATCCTCTACTTGAACTAATACATTCTCAACTATTCCTCGCGGGACTCTTATAGACCTATTAGCAAGTTGAAGTGTCATACGAGTGGGATTTATTTCTGCCAAACCTAATTGTTCATAAATTGAGTATAAGAGTAAATTTACGCTTGCACCTAAATCAAGTAGTACTCGATTGATATAATAATCCCCTATTTGGCATGATATAGTAGGTTATCCAGGGTCTTTATACTTAGGGGGTATAAGACCATGAAATATAGCACTAGCTTGTTTAGTTAGAAAGGCTTTCTCTTTTACATTTAGCTTTCTTTTCACCGTGCATAATTCCTTTAAGAATTTGGCATATGCAGAAATTTGCTTAGTTGTATCAATTAGAGGTATATTGATTTTGACTTGTTTGAACATCTCTAACATTTCTGTAGCTTGAGCATCTCTCTTTGATTTTAGGAATCTTTAAGGGAATGGTGGTTTGGGAACATATTCCCTTGAAATAACTTTTACTTCTTTTTCACCTTTATTTTCCTTTCCTTTTTCTATGTTTTTCTCTTATTCTTTCTCATTCTCATTTAGTTTCACTTGATTTTCTATCTGTATTTGATTTTCCACTATCTACTTACGTTCTAACTCTTTCCCGAGCTCAGCCACCCTTGGATGGATGGTAAGCATCGTGATAGCCTGAATTTGATTAAGATTATTTTGAGCATTAGAAGATCCTTCTGCCTGATTTACTTGAGCAGATGGATTTGGATGTGGTTACGCAGGAAATTGACCTTTCTACTAATTACTCAATGTTTGGGTTATAAGAGTCAGCGGTCCTTTTATATCATCCATTACTTGATTATTTTGGACCCACAATTGTGTAGCCATGAATTACTGAAGAGTCTCTTCGGTGGACTGCTTATTAGGAAAGAATTGTGTATTTGAATATAGTCCCATGTTTTGAGACGGTCCTAGGTTATAGGTAGGAATTTGTCGAATAGGTGGAGGTGGACCAGAATGAAACTGCTGAGCCATTGATGCTTCATCATTTCTCCATCCAAATTTAGGATGATTCATCTGCCCAAATTAAAGATTTCAGAAAATGGATTTCCCCCTTGATTTTATCCCAATATGGTGGATGGAATTGATTGATCGCATTGATACCTAATTCATTGGATTGTTGTCCTTGCACTATTTCTCTACACGTGTGGATCGTAGGGCAGTCATTTGTCTTGTGTGCTTGGCTATCACATGTAAGACAATAAACACTTGCCATGGGTTTCTTAACAGTAGGTGTTCCTTTTTTAATTTTCAAGGTCTCAATCTCTCTAGTTAGTGTTACTAATTTGGCTTTAGTTCATCAGTTTCACTCAATTGGTGTAAACTTCTGTTTGGTGTAACACTAGCAGCTTGAGTGTTTTAAGTTCCTGTATTATCCCAATTTTGTGCATTTTCAGCAAGGAATTCAAAATAATTGTATGCTTCTTCAGAATTTTTATCGTAGAATTTTCCATTGCACTGGTTTCCACGAATCGTTTTAGTTGTGGTGTTAATGATCCATAGAAGATACTTGCTAAATGCCAAACTTCAAATCCAAAAATTTGTAAAAGTGTTTTGAACCTTTCCAAGTACTGATAAAAAGTTTCATCAGTCTGAGCAGAAAAGTTCAAAATCAAGTGTTGAATAGCATCAGTTTGATCGGGAGGAAAAATTTTCTTAAGAAATTTGGTTTGAATTTCTTCTTAAGAACGAACAGAATTTGGTTACAAGAATTCAAACCATCTAGCAGCTTTATCCTTAAGAGAGAAAGGGAAAATTCTAAGGAATATTACATCTATGGGATAATTTTGATCTCTGAAAGTCATAAAAATATTCCTAAATCTAGTTAAGCATTCGTAAGGGCTTTTCAGATTCCTCACATTGAAAGGTTGGCAGAAGTTGGATCATCCTAGGTTTGAGATTGAAAGGTCTTTGATTTTTAGGTCACACTATACAAGATTCAGGTGCATGCCTATCTTGTAAGAGTATGTCTCTCATTGAATGTCTAGCAATAATGGGTTGATTATTTTCTGCCATTTTTACTGTAGAAGTAAAAGCAGATGATAGGGGAATTTCTAAGGAGAGATTTTCGGTATTAAAGGAATATTGATGTTTTCAGGATATATTAATCTACCATTTTTTCCATGATTCCAAGCACTCATAGACTAAATTAAAAAAATTGAATTCTAGGGGATAACAAGAAATTAAAAGCTATCTTCAAAAGTTCTTTATAAAAATAATTTAATTCTATATAGCAAATTTTTAAATTAAATTCTAAATTAATAAGATTTCTATGGAATTCCCTTCTTTGCTCAAAAAATTTGAAAAACTCAAGTTGTACTTATTTTTTATGAATTTTAATTTCCCAGATTCAATCTCTTTTCACATATTTTAAAGTCTTTTCTTGAGATGACTTTGTAAAAGAAAGATAAACAAAAATCTTAAAAAAAAAACTCTAATTTTTTTAACAGAGGGCAGTAAATAAACTTTAATCTAAAAAAACTTAAAAACTAAGATTAGGTTCCCCGACAACAGTGCCAAAAACTTGACTGCCTCCTATCCTTTTTGGCCTTGATGGCATCTTCCATGTTAATGTACTTCTGAGCTCAAAACATGAGCTCAGCCACATCAATCGGGGGTTTTTTTCACCAGAGAAGCCATGAACCTGGGCGCGCGTAGCCCACTCATAAAGGTAGTGATAACCACTTTGTCGTCTGCTTTATTGACCTCCAAAATCTCTTTGTTGTATCTTCCGACATAGCTCCTGAGGGTCTCCTCCTTCTCTTGTTTGATTGTCAATAGGTGTGTGGTTAGTCTCCATTGTCTCTGCCCCTAATGAAGTGGCCCACAAAAGTTTTACTCAACTTAGTAAAGTTGGATATCATTCCAGTCTTGATCCTGGTGGACCATAGTCTCGTAGGACCCTTTAGAGTTATGGGAACAACCCAGCACACTATCTCATCTAGCTATACATGTAAATGCATAAGAGTTTTAAAAGTTTCCAGATGATCCAACGGATCTTGTGATCCACCAAATGAATCGATTGTTAGTTTTAAATCGGTGGTTCTGATTTAATCCTTCACCATATTCGGTGCTCGAACCGTAGCTAAAACATCATCCATTCGAGCCTACATTTGAGCTTGCATGGCTTTCAATTGTTTCTCCCAAGGGTTCAATTTGACGTTTTTCACGCTTGCTGTCTTAGTTCGTGAAGCCTCTGCGTGACCCCTGATTGCCCTTGAAAAGTGTAATTACAAACTCCACATTTTGATACTTATGCGTGCATTTAACTATTTAATTTGGAAGTTTTATCA
>QLOD02000016.1:7900984-7912886 GCA_003260245.2 Sideroxylon spinosum | reverse complement strand
TAAAACGTTGTTTTGTAATGATGGTTAGATATTTGTGATTGATTTGATATAAAGTTGTTAAAAATTATATAAAATGACACGTGGCATAATTTTAGTGGAGAATTTTGAAAATTTTTAGAGTTTTGTGAAACTTTTAAATACAAATATCAGTACAATTTTTAAAAAAATTCTGACAAAATCGTTGGAACACCCTATTTTGGCTCGTTCCAACGGATTTTGTAAAAAAAATTTCAAAAAAGTTCAAATTTTTTAAACTTAAATTTTGAAATTTTTTGAACTATTTTGGATTTTTTTTAAGCTTCAAACGCAGCCTAAATATGAATAAGATGTATCTCGATATGAATAAAATGTATCCGAATACTCATTTGGATTTATTGAGTTCCCATTCGAATGCACTAAATTGTATTCATATGCATAAGTTTCATATCCGAATACACCTTATTCATATTTAAATACTCTTACGGTTTGAATACTTAGATTTGGATCACCAATTCATATTTAGATACAGAATATTATAAAAAAACAATGTCTTTGCAAAGTAATTTCAAGACTATAAGGCTTGGTTTGGGAGCTACCAGCTACTTAGTTTTTTGGTTTTTTTTGAAATGACCAAATTTACCCTCTTACATTTTAATCTTCTTTTAAACCTTCAAGGATAAAAACATCAAATTAACAAAAAATTAAAAAACTAACTACTAAAAAGTTAGCTTTTTTCACTTCCTAAATACAAAAAAAAGCTAGTTTTTTAATAGCTGGCTAGTAACCAGCTACAAAAAAACTAGCTTTTTTTCATCCCAAACCAAGTCTAAATTAAAATAAAAAAAAAAATTGAGAAGTAATATCAGCTCGGGCCCACTAAATTAAAGTCCAAATTCATCGTTTCTTATAGCTGATATCGCCAACAAGTCCGGGTTAAGCAGTCCGATCGAGAACGGTTCGGGTTGATGAAAAAATCCTATAAAACGGATACTCGAAAGGTCGAAACCCTGGTGGAGGCCTTTAAACCCTAGAAACCAGCCTCGCCGCCTCTCCACCCCTTGAAATCTTTTGATTTGGTTTTCATTCATCTCCCATGGGTCGGAAACAGGAAGACTCTGCCATGGACATCACAGAGAACCATGAAATCGAGGCTGGGAAGAAGAAGCAGAAGAACAACTCAGAAGCCAAGCACAAGAGGAAGCTCGAAGAGACTGAGGCTGAGGTTGTTTTAGACGCCAAGAAAGAGAAGAAAAAGAAGAAGAAGGAGAAGAGAGAGAAAGAGGAGCAGACCTCGAACGGTGTCTTGGTTGTTGATCGTGCTGAAGAAAGTGAGAATCTTGTTGAGTCTGATGAGATTAGCAACAAGAAGAAGAAGAAGAAGAAGAAACATGAGGATGAGACAGAAATTAAGAGTTTGGATAATGGGGTGGATCACAGTTATGATGGTGTGAAGAAAAGGGAAAGTCTTAATGGATCAAGGAAGAAATACGATGAGAGCAACGAAAATGGTGCCACTTTTGGCGGGGAGCACAGACAAGATTATGGCGGCGTGGTTGTGTCCGGGAAGGATATAAAAGAATCAAAATATGCAGCATTGAATTCTTTTGCAGAATCTGCACTTCCCAAAGAAGTGCTGGAATGCTGCAAAAATTTTGACAAGCCATCGCCAATTCAATCCCATTCTTGGCCTTTCCTGTTGGAAGGCCGCGATTTTATTGGAATCGCAGCGACTGGTTCAGGTAGTTTAGTGTCACGATTTATTGATTGCTTTTTTAGGCCAAGTATAATTTGTTTACCTTCCTACTTTTTTCTGAGCAGGTAAGACACTGGCCTTTGGGGTTCCAGCTATTATGCATGTTAGAAAGAAGCGTGAGACTGAAACAAAGAAGAGTGTGAATCCACTTTGCCTGGTACTTTCACCCACAAGAGAGCTAGCGCAACAAGTATGTGCTGTCCTTTCTTGTTTTATGTTAAATTTTGTGGAAATAAGTTGGTTATTAAGTATAATAGTAGCCATTTTGTTTATACTTTTCAACATTATTTGCTAACATTCTGCTTGTACATTGGGTTTTCGCCCCCCCCCCCCCAAAAAAAATAAAAAAATAAAAAAATAATTTCAAAGTCAAAACTTGGGAAGGTTACTAAGAGTTTACAATACTTAGCCAGTAATAATTGTACATAAGAAAGGGAACTTATAAATGACATGGGAGTAGGAAGAAATGCGCCTCTTCTGAATGTTTAAGGTTGCGTTTGTATTTATGGATTTGACATCAAGGATTTGGTGGTAATAATATAGGAAGAATTGCTCGAATATGACTTTGTTAGTTTGCATAGTGATTTGACGATGGATCTGAGGACTTCTTGTGCTCCTTACCCCAGAGTCAAATTTCTGGCACGGGTACTTCATTCATTGAGAAGAGTTCGCGTATCATACCCTCTGCGATATGTAAACTGTTGCTAATTGTTATTTGATCTTTTCCGCCAAACAACGGGAAGAAGTTCAACCATTGTAACTTTGTAAGGGTTCAAATTCATTAGAAAACACGTGGGTAGAATATCCACCCATGAATTCCATTAGACCAAGAGATGATACATTGTTCATGGTGCAGCCTTGGGATGTTTTGATTTTTAGGGGTTAAAAAACTCTAAATACTTCAGACCCTACTGAAGATGGTTGTGGGAGTAAGGAGTTTTTTGAAAGCTGCGACTAGTTAAATGCTTTTGCCCCATGTTATATATTAAAAAAAAGAAAAAAGTGCTTTTGCCTTTCATGTCGGCACAAAGTTTTCAAAATTTTGGGAAAATGCTTTCATTCCCATCAAAAACACGTCACGATTTACAACTGTCTTATAGCAGTTTTGGTTGCTTGGTAATGGGTCACTGTTTATGATTCGATCCTCTGATTAATAAATAAATGAAAAATAAGTAAGTTAGATACATGGATAATTCAAAGAATTTAAGAGAAACTATATTATTTTCATTGAATTGTCTGGGGTTTCAAGACCATTTTTTAGATTATAAAAGATTTACAAAGAATGAGATTACATCAGGAAAAGTATATATATAGAACCTGTTAGAATAGTAGTGTTACTGTGTTAGAATAGTGTTGTCCCACATCGAAGCTCTTACTTTATGTATGTTTTGACTCCTATTATAAATAGTCATAGACAATGTCTCAAGTATCAGGCGTCAAGAATATATTTTAACATAGATTCTTGTTTCTTGATAAAACCTGTTAGCTATACACCATTTTCAGATAGTGTTCAAGTCCAATTAATTTTCTATTAAAAATTGAATAATAAAAGACAATTAAAAAAAGGAGGGGGTTATACTTGGAAGAGGTTTTGTTGAGGGAGGAAATTAAATAGAGTCAGAAGTCACGAATGTTGGCTACCTAGTTTTGCTTTTGTGTATTAATATTCATTCTTCATAGCTCTACCTTATGTGCAAAGTGCTTATTCGATTTTGTGGTATATAATGGTTGAAGGTAGCCATGACCTGAATTTTGTGTTGGTGGTAGATTGCAGATGTTCTGTGTGATGCTGGAAAATTTTGTGGCTTGCGGTCAGTTTGTTTGTATGGAGGAACTTCCAAAGGACCCCAGAAATCTGCTTTGAAGTCTGGTGTGGTAAAACTTCTCTGATGGTTCTCTTCAATTTTTATTTTTCGATTTTGAACTGATGCTTATAGAAGTCAGATTCTATTTCTCTGCTTCAGTACCGGTTTGGTACAAGATACTATTGTCTGGTATGAACTAAGATCAAAATTGCTTTTGCATTTGAGCATCTTTCATTTTGAAATTCTATATGGATGTTAAAGCAGTTTAACTGCTCTCCTATCTGCATCATTTGACCATGGTTGCATGTATACTTCTATGTCCAAGGGAGATTGGCATTAACATCTCAGTCATAGAGGGAAGTTGGATATCGAAATTGTTCTGGTATCATTTAATCCGTTAATATGCACCATTTTAAGATTAGTGATCCTATTAGTTTCTAAATCTAGAAATGGAAATTTATTAGATGCCATGTAGATTCTCAGATAGTGGAGGTTTAATTTTTGTTATGGATCGTTCAGGTTCTTATATTTTTTCTGCTAACGGAGGCTTATTTAGTTTGCAAGTGAAATCTAGTGTTCATAGTTGAATAATAGGAATCATGTAAGGTGATCTCTTCATCAGACATTTGCTTTTCTATCTTGGAGATTTAGTATCTCGCTGTTGATGCGTTATGGTGTTCAGAAGCTTGAAAGGTTTAAGTCCAAGATTGTTGAAATCGAGATTCTACCTAAAATCGGTGGAGGGTCCTTAAATCGTAAGATCTTAACAACCACATAAAATAACATTTAAAAATCCTTAAATCGTAAGATCTTAACAACCACATAAAATAACATTTAAAAAAATGTAAACACACTTGTAAATACTATGACTTGGCATTTTACTTTGTATATTACTTACCAAGATTGACAACTTGCCATTCCGTATAAAAAAGTTAATTAAAGGTTTATAAATCCTTGTATTCTATATCTTAAATGTCATAATAATATTCTTTCTTTGCATGACAATCAAGCTCCATCAAAAATCAGAAAATAAGGTAACATATCATTAAAAAAAAAAAAAAAAAAGCAGCAGCTTTAAAAAGAAAAAATCAGCAAATGGTTTACTATTTTATGATTTCATCCCCAAAATTGCAATTTTATGATATTATCCCTAAAACGAATTTTGATGCGTTTTGGCAAGTTTTCGTAACCTAACATTGTATCATTAAAATCGATATTTTAACAACATTGCTTAAGTCCTTCCAAAACTATCTTCCACAATGCAGGAGCCTTGTGTATAGGGTTGCATTTTGTTTTTGTTTTTTGGGGTAAGGAAGAACTGAAGATATTGACAGCAGAGAGGTTGATGTGAGCATAGCGGAAGATGAAATCATTAACTTAGTGGCTTGCTGCTGTTCACACATATTGTGCTGTTTTGGAAACTGAGAGGCAAATTTTTTTTTTTTTTAATACTGCAATTTTCCCAATCCTGAACTTTTGACTTTTGCTTGACGTACTTCCCTATTACAATTTCTCTACATTCAATTTTTAGATTACAATTTGTATATTGTGTATTATATTGACTGCAAATATTATTTAAGACCTCCCTCTAAGAACTGAAATTGCTGGTTACCATGTGTTTTCTTGATTGTTGAAAATTTGTCTCCTTGTACAAATTTGCAATTGAATGTGTGGAGACAAAAAATGCTGATGAATGATGATGTTTGATTTAGTTGGCAATGGATTTATGTTTCATTTTTTTGTTAGTGTTTGTGTAGTAAATTCTCAATTGTCTTTGGTTGATGTGCTTAACTGCTTGTTCTTGCCCCACTTTCTTTCCTTCATCCCTTTTTTGATTTTTTGAAACCCTTCTCTTTTTGTGAACTTAGGACATTGTTATTGGAACACCTGGACGTTTGAAGGACCTGATTGAAATGGGTGTATGTAACCTAAAGGAGGTATCTTTTGTGGTAAGCATACTGCAATTGATTCTCTCTCTATCTTATCATGTTATGTTCAAGGCTTAATAAGTTCTTATTTTCTCTTTCAAGAGATTGTGGATGCTTTCATTTCTTTCTTTCTTCTTTCGTCTTTTTTTTTTGGGGAGCGGGTAATTTGCTTTCATTTCCATTTTCATGATAGTAAGATTCACGGTCATGCTTTTGCAACGTTGATTTGCTTCTCGATGAGTTGAATAACCCACATATTCTATTTTCAGTAACAAAGAGTTTGTTATTGCACAAACTTTGTTTTGGGCATATGGTCTTTGATTTGTTGTTGAATCATATTGGTCAATACTAAATGCTTGGAGGAAGTTCAAAATTTCGTGGATATGCTTGATGCCAGAACAACACATTCAAACATGACGACTATTAGGGAAATGAGGTCAATCTTTGGCCAATTTTAATGGTATGAAGAAGCTTATAGAAGTAAGGGTGCCCTTAGAGAAGGTTTGCGATCAAAAAGAGGTTAATCAAGAGATCATGAATGGTGATTTGGATGTGGCAATCCCCAATGAGGAATTCATTCTAGTGACATTCTAAATTTCTAATTAGAGGTAGGGGTGTGTCGTTCATGGTGAAGCTTCAAATGAGTCACAAAAGTATTGGGGTTTCAATATGGGTCTTGATTATAACCTCTTATCCATGACCAATAGCTGTGGTAGGTCTCTAAATCAAACTTTTGGGTGATGGATGGGGCGTAATGTTGCAACTTCTATGATTGGCACCAAGAAGAGGTTTGGTAGGTCTTAAATGGCATTTAAGGTTATATTGTAGCCATTATTAGAATAAGAATTTTTTTTTTTTTTAAGAATAAAAGAATTTTATTATGTATAAACTAGAATAAGCAATAAGAAAATGCCATTACAAAAAGGCTGTGAATATCTTGCACCAATAAACCTATGCGGACATGGTTTCAACAAATCTCAAAACTTTCCTAGTTTAGGATCTGTATCCCCTACAAATCATCTGCACAACTGTAATAAAAAATGACTTTCACTCTATGCAAACGTAGTATGGCTCCAAGAAAAGCTTTCCTATTTCTTTCCTTCCAAACTATCCATGCTAGACAGAGAGGAGTAGGGCACCAGGCTTTATTCACTTGGTTCCTAAACTTGAAACCCCACCAAGATGGGAAAAGTGTTTAGGGTCCTTAGGTTGCACCCAATATTCTTTAAAGCTATTGAAGACCAAAACCTATAGCTTCCTTATCTAGTTGCAATGGATGAAGATGTGATTAATGGATTCCACTTACTTCTTGCAAAGGTAGCACTGGTTCACCATTTTATGACCCCGCCCTGAAGGTTATTGATAGTTAAAAGCTTGCCTTGGAGTGTGACCAGATAAAGAATGTCACATTAGGCATGACACTGGGCTGCAAAATCTTCTTTTCAGGGAAAATTTGTAGCAGAGTTGGTACACAAGGCTTTGTATGATCGCAAACTCTTCTGATTCTATGAGGTCGTCTCCTACATTGTTTGATTATAGAAGACTGAGTAACTCATCATATCTTCCCACTTCCCAGTTGAACAGGTTGTGTCTTAGTTTGGTATTCTAAGCTCTATCTTGATCCTGACAATCTAGCACTGGGGTATCTTTATTGGGTTGAGGTCAAACTAATTGGAAAACAAATATGTTGATCTCCTTTCCTCATGCATGTGTGCTTCCACAAGCTGATTGTTGATCCCTTTTCAGGTTTTCATCTGATATGAATGCGAAAGATATCTCATCTTTTGGTGATACCTATGTAAAAGATATCCCTCTCCCTTTCCCTTTTGAGGGTCCTCCAATAATTCTTGAAGAAGGCCATGGTCCATCTGTTAGGCCAAGGGGTTTTGTGCCCACTTAAGGATTGGAGGGGCCCTCAAACCTCTTCTTCACTGAAGGTGGCCTCTAGTTTTTCAATCCTTTTTGTTGGGATACTTGCAAAGTGCACTTCATCAACCTTAGGGCTCCAAGACTCATTTTTGTGATAAACCAACACGTGGAAATGAATAATGCTATTTCCCATCATATCTTCTTGGTCATCACATTGCCATCGATGGACAATCTCACATTGTGATTGAATCTTCTGTGAGCATTGGCTGCTCTATGGAAGTAGTCAATGTTTCTATCAGCCTCCTTTAGGCAAGACTTCTGCCTCCAACTGATTTCTTCTAGTTTAGCTGGCTTTGTGGATTTCTTCTCCTTTTGGACTTCGAATCTTCTCCTTTTGGACTAATATAGTTATCTATCCTTTGTTGATTTCATGGGGCTATAGAGCCGCATTTATTTTGTTCTTTGTGCTTTGTTGAGGATATGGATGCATGGGTTTTTGTTTTGGTTGCTCGTTCTTTTCTATTTGGTGGTATGTCCTGAATGCCTATTTCAGTATATTTTAATTTTTTCTATTTATCAACTCTTTCTTTTCTTTCTTTTTTTTTTTTTTTGTTCCCCAAAACTTTCTTATTTGATTTGGTTACCATATTGGCAAGTATTTTTTTCAGAAGGCTTTTTCTGGAAATAGGATGACATCATAAAGCCCTTTAATTTCTTGTTCCAATTACTTGTGGCCATTAATGATTTACCTTTGTTTGGCCTAGGAGAAATTGAATGAATTTGGCTTGGATATGAGAAGTTTGATGAATTATGTAGTATTCCAGCTCCCTCCACTGTGACTCCAAATGTTTCCTTTTTTCCAGGTCCTAGATGAAGCTGATCGGATGCTTGACATGGGGTTTGAGCCACAAGTTCGCTCTGTATTGAGCCAAACATGCTCTGGTATGTTGTGTAACCTAATTTTCCATTTTCTATTTGTTTCTTTTGTTTCTTTGTTTCCATTTTCTCTTTTAATTGATTGCATATTGGAGCAAACACATGGCTTAGCACCTTCATCGGAATACTTACCTTTTAGTTAGATTCTGTTTGAACAGCAAAAATAGATATCATTTGGTCTGTTCGGCGTGATAAAATTTGAAGCATTATGATAGTCATTATAGTATCTGTATTGAAAGTTATGAATCAGTAAGCTTCTTTCACTTTCCCCATTCTCCTCCCCCCCCCCCCCCAAAAAATTGTTTTTGTTATATATACACATATATATTTTGAGGCCTATGGAGAGTTGGGGATCCTAGAATCAAGGAAATTTCTCAAATTCTTTTCAATGATCTAGCAATCACAATTTTTAACATGTCAAGTGCATTAATATATTATTCCGCTATCTTTCGGAAGTGATATGGGAGTGACTAGATGATGGGTATATTTGTTGTGTTAATTGGCAAATTTATCTAATATTTGTGACTGAAATCTCTCATATGTATTCAGCTCGTCAAATGGTTATGTTTAGTGCTACTTGGCCTCTGCCTGTTCATCAATTAGCTCAAGAGTTCATGGATCCCAATCCAGTAAAGGTATGGGTCTTTGTGCGTGATATTTACTTGCTCTATATTTTTCTAGTTTCCTTGTTTGAAAAAGGCTTTATTTCAGGTGGTTGTGGGTTCAGAGGATTTAGCTGCCAACCATGATGTCATGCAGATAGTGGAGGTGGGGTTACCGTTCTGTTGATTGAAGTGATTTTGCTGAATATATGGATGTGTACAACTTATATTGATGTTTTCTTTTTCCTGACATAAACTTGTAGGTCTTGGATGATCGATCGCGTGATGAGCGGTTGGTCTCTTTGTTAGAGAAGTACCATAAATCTCAAAGGTGTATAGTGCTAATCTTCTATATCATTTCCCTTTTTTACTAGTTTTATTATTTCGTATTGTCAGTTCCATGATGGAAGATGTTCTATCATCATTCTTTGATATAAGGTAATAGGTTGCTAAGATGGACATATTTTTCTAATCTTTTCACATGCTCAAACTCGTGATGACCTGTATTTGTCAAATCACTGGCTTCATTTTAGTTATGTTACTTTATTTAACAGTTGATGGGTTCTTGTACTTGCTGCACATGTTGGATAATTTTCTTAAAGAAAAACACTTGAATGTCTTTACATCATTTTGGAAGAGATTGACAGTATTACTACTGCTGATACCTTGCTTTCATTATGCTGGCAGTGCTTTGAGCAGGAACAGAGTATTGGTTTTTGTTTTATACAAGAGAGAAGCACCCCGAGTTGAAAATATGCTTCAAAGAAGGTAATTTCTTGTCTTCATACAGTTTCCTTTAAGGTTTTCATTAAACTAATGAACTGTTGAAGTTGTGAATGCTTCTCTTTTGTTATGTGAAAATAATTTCTTTCATTATTTATTTTTACTCTTTTGGTGTCAAGGGGATGGAAAGCAGTTTCTATTCATGGTGACAAAAGACAGAATGCACGTACAAAGGCATTATCACTATTCAAGGAGGGAAGCTGTCCTTTGATGGTATGTAGTGGTTTGAAAGTAGCATCATGAAATTCATGACAATGGTTGTCTGTAGAGGACTTCGCATATTTGCTTTCTGATTCACATTTCTTTTTGGTTATAGTGGCTTGGGAAAACATTTTGCACTTATATATATATATATATATATCTGATAATGTTGTGACTTTGAGCTGGCAGAACTGTAAATCCGGATTTGGTACTTTCTTTATTGAAGACGAACACATGTTGCATCTAATGTGTCCCTAATAAATTGGTTCCTTTTTGCCACGGTGGTTGATTTTTCAGAAGCCCTTTTAATTTGGTTTCGGTATATTTTTTCAGATAGCCACTGATGTAGCTGCTCGAGGATTGGATATTCCTGATGTTGAGGCAGTAATAAATTATAGTTGCCCTCTAACTACAGAGGATTATGTCCACAGAATTGGAAGGACAGGACGAGCTGGTAAGAAGGGTGTTGCCCACACGTTTTTCACGAAGAAAGACAAGGTACAAGTTTACATTGTTGTAGTTTTTTGTCTTTTCAATAATTATTAATTATTAAATGGAACAATGTTAATGCTTTGGGTGATTATTTTCTGATGAGGAACGAGCATTTTGACTGCAGGGCTTAGCTGGGAAGCTAGTAAATGTTCTTAGAGAAGCTGGGCAGATTGTACCTGCTGCTCTTGCAAACTTTGGCACTCACATGAAGAAAAAGGTGTGGTTTTCTTATCTTCTTTCTTTTTATGTTTTCACTTTCTTTCTCCTCTCTCTACTAGTTGTATAGGAGTGGAGGGAGCGTGGAAGGGTTATTAGAATATCATTTTGTTTGATTTGTTATTCATGCAAGATCTGAAGTTATATCCATCATTCACAAATAGCCCTACATCTCACGAAGTTATATCGATTATTCATGAATGCACCTCTCAAAATAGCGACCCCCCTCCCTTCTCATTTAACTAACTCCATTTGAGGCTTTGTATTGTTTACCCCCTCCTATACTCTTGAAGTACATCTTTCTGTCATCTAATTAAATGATAAAATTGTGCTCATTTTCCTTTGTGCATGTGTTTGGGTGTGCAGATTGGACATGCCTAGAGCATGCTATCACGCAAACATCCCTATTAATAATTGGTGCACTAGCATGTTTTTTAACATGAATCCGTTAGCCATGCCTATTCATGTCTAGGTTGAATGTTTTGAAGAACTAGTATATTGACTTTTTATTTTTTGGCAAAACCTATATTCTAGGTTCAGTTTGGATTTAAAAAAGAAAAAAAAGGCAGCTGTTTGCTTAAGAAGCTAGCTTTTTTTACTTTTGAAGCACACTAAGGTTTTTGCTTAAATAAAAAATGCTTCTCTGAGAACCAGTTTTACAATTAGTTGTTAATTTAATACTATTTGTCATTTTTTTAATAAATAAATAATTATAAACTAAAAATCAGGAAAAAATTGTCATTCGTGCCTTGCTTCTCTGTGGTCTTCATTTCCTACGAGTTTACTGGAATCCCAATTTTTTATTGAAAAAAGCTCCATTTGCTGGATAGTTGCTCTCACGGCTGCAATACTGATGCCACTGTCACTGTAATTGTTTTTTGTTTCTAGTTCGCTTTTCTTCTTCTCTGCGGAAGTCTTATCTTCATTATTTTGATGTATTCTTCTTGTCTACAGTAATCAAATGTTGCTTTTTTTTTTTTCCCTAGAAGTTGTAATTTGTGTGCTTTAAAATTAAAAAAAGCCAGTTTAAAAGCTAACTTAACCCTTTCTTACTCAAACTAATAATCTTTTTTGTTCTTAAGCACTGTTTGTTTCAATGTCACAAACGGAGTTCTGATGTTCTCTGATTGGTAAACCATATTATATAAATGTGCAAACTTAGACATGGAGAATATTGTTTCTATTTTTGAAATTCATAGATAAACACTTGGCCTTCAAGTCATGCAGGTGTGCCGGGCCCAATTTTTGACAACCATAAACCAATGTTTAAGTATGAAACTCAGGGATCATGTGAATAGGTCGTACTTACATTTCTAACTTTCAAAGGCTCAAGCCATT
>QLOD02000016.1:7877612-7899212 GCA_003260245.2 Sideroxylon spinosum | reverse complement strand
CAGTTCTGATGATGAAAACTGATTCTGAAGTTGTCTGCAACACCATTGTTGTGTTGGGTCTTCAGGAACATGTTCATTAGATGTTGATTACCAGAATTTGTTGGCAAGTGGTCTTTCAGTGAAGTCATTGTCTTCCTTTATCCTCTGTTCAGTTGGTAAACTCGCACAGTGAGACACGTGGACTTGAGGCATGCCTTATGTTTCTTAGTTTCAAGTTTTCTTTTTGCACTTTCTCGGTTATCTTGTCCGGTCGGTCACAAGGTAATTTGTGCACCACCTCAGATTTATTTTAACTACATTTGATAATTTTATATTAAATCAACATAATATTATTTTTTTTTTAACCTCCCTCGTGGAATATACCGATGATTGAGGTTCATTATTTGGCTGTACGATGCATCTGAAATTGCTCGATAAATTGTAGTAATTAATATTAGTGTTGTTGATTTCCAGCGTTGGATTCTGATGTTCATTTGCTGTTTTCTAATTTTGGCACTAGTGTTTAATTAACATGTTGGGATTATGTTTAAATATATTAGATTGTTGATCCTGGTTTACGGGATATATTTTATTTGGGATGATGCGGCTTCAATTATTAAGGGTGCGTTTGGAGCTGCCCAAAAAAAATAAAAATAAAAAATAAAAAATAAGAATAAGTGCTTGTGATTGTGATTGTTTCTATAAATGTACCGATTGTAACAATAAGGGGCTGTTTGAAGGCATAAGTTTTAGCAAAAAATTATCAATTTTCGTTTCCTGAGTTTTTGATAGATTGTTAATTTTTATTATTTTTTTGTTCAGTTACAATAACGTATCAACTCAAAAGTTATGAAAGGTTATTGAAAATTTTATCAAATAACTAAAAGTTATAAAAAATTGTTAAAATTTATTACTTATTTAATTAAATGTATCACTAAAATTGTAGTTAAAAAACTTTTGACAAAAAATTGTTAAAATTTAGGCTTTCAATAGCTACCGAAGTTGTGAATCAGACTGGGACATGAATTATCCTAATCAGAACAGTCAGTCTCATGATCGTAAGATCAATTGAAAACAAAAGCTTTACGGTGAGAGATGTTATACGGAAAAGTTGCAAATTACACAAAAAAAAAAAAAAAAAAAAAAAAAAAATTGAAAACTTGATTTGGAAAATAAGAGAATTACAGTACCTATATAAAATTTCCTGTCCAGCATCCATCTTTCGAGTTTCCAATCCAAACTCGAGGGACGTGTGCTATTTTCGAATAATCCCCACCTTGTGCATCTCGATTCAGGTTTGAGATCAATTTATCAGACATATCAGCCAAGAAAAGACGCTTAAGGTGGGTTAGATATTCGAGACCAGAAGGCAACCCTTCCACCATTTCACAATTCTTGATGCACAACTCTTCAAGACAAGACATTGAACCATCCTCCACGATGACCCACCTCAATCCTTGCAATCTAGTCAACCTCAAAGCCTTGAGTCTTCGAAACCCACCAGCCCTGAAGCACAAACGCTCCCCTTCATATGCATGAGTAAGTCCAAGAGCTACCAGATTGGGCAAATCTTGAAGGGCTTGCAGCGGGTCACCTCTCAACCCGCTCCACCTCAGCTTCAAATGTGCCAGATTATGAAGAGAAGGCAACCAGTGCGGCAATTTCTCCAGACGACCTTCAACCTCCAGCGTTCGAAGAAGTGGAGGCGGTGGCGAAGAAAGAGATTCTAGATCAACGATCACATCTTCTTCTGCCGCGACAATGGACAAGTTACGAAGGCTGTTCAGTTTCTGGAGGGATGAGCATAGGTCCTTCCCATCATCCCTTCTCAAGTTTAAAATCTTCAACCACCTCAATTGAGTCAGCTTCCCTATCTCTCTTACTACGTTGCCGTGATTTGCTTCGATAGAATGAAGAATCTCCAAGGATGACAAACTTCCAATTCTCGCTGGGGCTCTGACTCCATTCTCATTGTGAAAAGAGAAATAAGTAGGCTCTTTCATGCGGTACACCAGGAGATGGCGAAGTCGTCGAAGCTTCAAGATTTCATCCGGCAACTCGGTGACGTCCGTGTTGGTGAGGTCCAGCGTTTCTAGATTCTTAAGCTCCCCAATCCATTTTGGAATCGTTTTTATATTGCTTTGGCTCAAATTTAGGTACGTGAGATGGACAAGTTTCATGACTTCGTTCGGAAACGCCTCGAACGGAGAACTTTCCATGTCCAACAACTTCAGCATTCTCAAACCACCGCTCGAGGCGAGCATGGCCAGCTGGGATGCTGGATCCACTGCCTCAGTACCACCCAGTATGAACAACGAACGAAGCTGAGTAAAAGACGTGTGTTTCGGGCAATCTTTCAAACCACTGCGAACCGAAAGGCGTCGAACCTTATCGGGCAAACGTATTTGTTGTTGTTGTACGCAGCCTGCTATTATTGTTACGAAATTCTGCTCCATCGACACTGAAGAAATAATCTCACGCCAGAGGTCGTGGATGCGATACCCTTTAACGCTTCCATCTTTCCGCCTCTTGGCAACTTGGATCAAGCTTCTACTTGTTAGCTCATTGACGTAGCCCTCAGCCACTTCTTCCGCCGTTAGTCCTGGTGTGACTTCTACAAACCCTTCTGCGACTAGTAACTGGATTAACGTGAAGTGATAAATCAAATAACTACTCTCCGGAAAGATGCTCAAATACAAAAAACAAAGCTTGAGATAATAAGGCAAATCATGGTAGCTGAGCAACAATATTTTATTCATGCTAAGGAGTTTGTCGTTCCGCACTAGCTCGGCGCCAAGGCTGCGGTAGATCCTCTCCCACTCGTCCACGCTGCTTTGCTCCTTCGTCGACAAAAGGCCGCCGATCGCCACGATTGCAAGGGGCAACCCCTCGCATCTTTCCAGGATGATTCTTGAAAATCCTTCCAAATGGGGAGGACACGAATTTTCCTGAAACGCCTTCCTGCAAAACAACGTCCAGGACTCTTTGCGAGGCAAGGGCTGGAGATGGTAGACTTTGCCATGATACTCTTTACAAGAGAAAGAGGCTAAATCTACATTTCTGGTGGTGAGAATTACTCGGCTTCCGCAATTGCTGTCAGGGAATGCTTGCCTCAAGGATTGCCATGCTTGAATGCTCCACACATCGTCCAAAACAAGCAAGTACCTCTTTTGTTGGAGGACAGCATTAATCACTCCTTTCAAGCTATTTACATCCATGATTTCCACTCCTTGCGGGACTGGTCGTCCGACTTCCTCCTCGAATTCGAAGAGCTGCTGGATCAGGCTCTGTAGGAGCTTCTCGATCCCGAAGGATTGAGAAACAGTAATCCAAGCCTGGTTCTGGAAATGCTTCTTCACTGCTGAGTCATTGAAAACCCTTTTCACGAGCGTGGTTTTCCCCAGCCCTCCCATTCCGGCGACGGAGTGCACGTTGAGCCTAGGATCTCGGTTGAAGAGCCAGCCGATCAGTTTCGATTTGGGCTTGTGGATGCCCACGAGGTCGGCTTCTGCGAGTAGAAGGGCATCCCCACGAGAATCATACCAGGATGATGATGGTGACTTTTTGGAAACGTTAACAGAGCTTGAACCTTGCTCTAGCAGCATCATGCCATGGTATCTATCGTGGTACCTCTGATGTCCCTTGGAAATATTGATGACCCTGGTCTTGATTCGTTGGAGTTGAGAAGCAATTTGGTGACGAGCTTTTAAGGTCTTGGCAAAGCCAGAGATCTTACCAAGAAAACCTTGTAATACATAATTTATGCATAACCGTAAGACATAATATTTGGAACCTAGAACAAATATAAATCTCAAACAAAGAGCAGGGGCTGCAAAAAGTTTTGATGGATATATCTGTAACTTTAATGGGCAAAGAGAGGCAGGGATGGAACCACTTCAGTAGTAGGGCGTGCTCGCTCACCCTGGATTTTTTTTTTTTTTTTTTTAATTACTTATAGGATTGGTTGGTTGGCTAAAACCAATCAAACTCACCAACCTTTACCGAATTTTTGTATTTTCTTCCGATTCAATTTCGTAACATATTATTTTTGCATTAAATCTTTGTACTTTTAATATATTTTTTGACCAAAATTTTTCACTCCAAACGCCATACATATATATATATATTTGATATAAAACTTCAGTCTTTAATTGTACTCACCTAAGAAAAGAAAAAAAAATTTGCCCATAATTGTGTCTATCCAAGAAAAGAAAAAAATAAAAAAATTAGTCAAATACCAATTGATCTCGAATATAACTAATGTCTACCTAAACATAAATTCTTAATTCTGGACGTTCAATTTATATATCTTATTGATCACTCAAATACGTTCAAAGTTCATCGAGTAATCGAGTAAATAATGGTTGTAATATAAATTTAAACAAAATTTTATGTGATTGTAATCCAATTTTTTTTTTTTTTTTTCATAAATATGTGTGATTACAACCAAGATGTTTTCCCATAAATAAGTTATATAATTTTAGTGTAATAATTAACATAATTAAAAGACGTATACAATAAAATCACACAACATTCCATAAATCAGGCCATGTAATTAATAAGTAAGTAAATATCTTAGAAACCTCGGAATCCATTGCCGTGATTTTGATCCTCGAAGAGAAGCCTGAATTTGTCAAGAACATCGCGAGTGTCATAGGCAGCTTCGCGCACTTGTTTGACCCATACTTTGAGCTGTGGGTATTTCTCTTCCAAGGAATCGGCTACTCTGAGGAAAGCCGACATTCGCTCGAATTCGTCTCTGATGAATTCAATCTCGTCACGAAAACCGCTCAACAAGTTCACCTCTCCTTGGAAGTACGGCGCAATGTTGGCCAGTAAATGGCACACGGCAATTTCCGCCATTTTCAACCAGCCTACTTTTTGGTTTGGTTCCTGCAAAGAGCTAGTAGCCCTTTGTGTTTGAAATGTGGCTCTGTCCAGAGTCCGTCTGAACTGAGTTTTTAATGAGTGGTAAATGGTGCTCCGAAGTGTCGATTGTGGCAGCAAAGTCAAGATTTTTTTTATTTGGAGAGTCAACTTTTTTTGTTTTGTTTTAATAAATGTCAACTTAGAAGAAATTAAAATAATTAATATTATTAATTTTATTTTTATAGAAATTTACACAGATTAACTTAGTTCGAGTTGAAATTTTTTTTTGCAGAGATTTAAAGTTTTTCGTAATTCTAAACGAATTCTTAATAAATAAAAAATAAATTAAATGGTGTTTAGATGATAAAAGAATTAAAAAAAATTGATATTAAGTAACGTATAGTGAACTTTGATTAAAAAATGTTCACACTTTTTGGTGAATTTCGGTAAACCAAACACCTCAGTTTATAAAATCGAATCAATATCTAACAATAATACATTACTAAAGTAAAAAAAAAATTAGTTGAGTTGTCAAACTTTATGGAGGTTAATTAATATTCTTTAAATTTTTTATCCAAAATTTACAAGTAATATATTCATTTGAACTGGAGGTTGTTTTTTCTAAGTGTTATATAAAGGTGTTTAAAGTTATAACAGTCAGTAATTTGTAGAATCTACAATCTTATAGTTTATTTAATGAGTAAAATTTTTGAATATTATAGAAATTTTTCGAGTTTTGTACAGTTTTGCTGAGATTAAAACAAGCCATTAATAGTTGAATTTTGTTCACAATTAAAAACTATTTGAATTACGATAATACTAACTAAATAAATGTATAAAATATTTATTAATTTTAGGAGTATTTTAAAAGTTGAATCTTGATTAAAAAATTTTATACACATAGGATAAAAATTATTTAATTAATTCAATAGTTTTATTTTTTATAACTTAAAAAAATAAGCAAAATATTTATCAATTTCAAGAGTGCTTTAATCGTTGAAATAAAAAATATTTTTATTAATTCAAAATTTTCATTTTCCTATTATTATTAATTGATTTAAATATTATTTGTAATACCCATGAATTTTAATTCCTTAAATTGTCATACTTTTCGAGCCTACTTGGTATTATATTTAAATATTCAAATCAGATATATTTCAAAATTTGAACATAAACTATATTATTTTGGAATCAAACAATTATTTAAAATCTTTTATCAGATTTGATTTTCCAAATGTTATGTAATTATTTATTAAAATATTAGTAATTTTATCGAATTTTGTATTTTATAGTAATATTATCTTATTATATCTTTATTTTACACCAATTATCTTTTATATTTTTGTCGTTAATTTTCAAGTAAAAAATAACCTTAGATGTGATAATTTTAGATAAAATACATCAATTACTATCTATAATCACCAATATAAAATAGTAAATTGTAATTGGTGTAAAAAAAAAGAATGATAAGGATTAAATTTTTGTATATTTTATTAATCGTTTCGATTATTACTTCCATTCAACGTGTTGCGGTTCCGATGACAATGATGATGATAATAATAATAATAAATTATCACTTTATTTTTCTGGGGGCATCATTCATTAAAAAGAGCAGTTGGATGCACGAAACTCCCACCTATATAAGATCTGGGGAAAGGTCAGACCATATTGAGTCTATTATATGTAATTAATAGACCTGTGGTCACAAAGTCACGCGACGATAACTCTATTATTATACCAAAACTCTTCTTCCATTTACATCATCCACTAATGATTAAAAAACTAAATAAATAAATCCTTACAGATTTCCTTTTTTTAATTACGAAGTTTTTGTCTTCTACGAGTAGACTTCGGGTCCGTTGTCTCCTTGCGGAGACTTCAGGTCGGTTTGGCAGGTGGGAATGAAAGAAAAAATCGGAAGGAAAAAAGTAAGAATGGACGAAATTTTCTTTCTTTCGAGAAGACTTCAGGTCGGTTTTGATAAAAATAAATTATTTATTTATTTTTTAACTTTTTTTATCAACTTTCTGTAATTCATACTATTTTTTTTCCTTTAAAATTTTTTAATTTCTTTTAACTCTCGTCAAATTTTTTTTAATTTTTATAAATTTTTATCAAATACTTAATTAAAAACTTATGATACCTACTGTATGTTAGTGTAAAATTATGTTATCATTTATACATATATACTAATTATATGACGGGTTTAAAGATCCTTCGTCTCTTTCTTTGATCTCCCTCTCTCTCTATATCTCTCTTTGTGATGCAAGTAAATCCGTTTAATCCATTTTCTCTTTCTTTCCTCTCTCTTTATGTTACAAAAATAACTGTTCTATACAATCCACCTCGTTTATCGTATTGATATTTTAAATATCAAACAGCCTCTTATTTGGAGCAAAAGGTGTATTGTCCAGACATCCTAACCGGCCCACACCACCCGACCCCACGAGTATCGTGTGAGAGGTAAATCAAGAAGTCAACGGCCCCACCGAGAGGGTAGGCATTGATCGGTTGTCACAAGGAGCCCACCCTATGTTTCAAGGGTGTTACTCCCACGCTGCAGCAGAGCCGGCTCGAACCCGTGCTATTTAGAGCAACTCCCCCTTAGTGTTGCTAACTGACTTATGCCCTGGGGGCAACAGCCTCTTATTTAATTGACAATGACAACTAGCTAGCTGGGTTTGTTTCCAGCCAGTAAGGGGGACACTTTGACGGAAACGAAACGCAACAAACGCTTTGACGGAATCAAAACGAAACAAAGCAAAAGCATCCATTCAAAAGTGTTACACAAAATGCTATATCTTTCCCCTTGACCTAAAAGTAAAAGTAAACGAAGATCAAAACGACAAAAAAGAGAATTGAAACAAAGCAATTTTCCATATCTATATTTATATTTATACTAAAACAATTACATTTATTATGGGTGCGGTTGAAACTCCGAAACCTATAATTTCCCATAGCTTTTTACGAAACTTTTCTTACGTAGGCTCCGCTTGATATTTTCAGCTAGCAACTTTAATTACTAACATTAACTTTTTGGTTTTTTTTTTTTTTGTTTTTTTTAAATAGTCAAAGTTATCCTCTTATATTTTAACCTTCTTTTAATCATTTAAGGACAAAAATATCAAATTAACAAAAAATTTAAAAACTAGCTATTAAAAAAACTTGTTTTAAAGAGCAGGTGTTTCTATAAATTTTTATAGATTATTATATCTTTAGGAATTCTAACAAATTTTTACAAATTTCAATAATATTTCTACAATCCCAATAACATTTTAACAAATTTCAAAAAGTTCGAACAGAAAAATCAAAAAGTGTCTGTGCAAATCTATTTAAAGGACAAAAATTTGTACGAATAAAACTATTAATCTCTATTTTTTTGTATTTTGTGGTTTACACTGTAAACATAAAAAAAAAGTTAAATTAGATTTTAATTTAAATTTTTGAGCTTCAAAATGACCTTCATATAAGAATTTTTAAGGTTAAGTTGTTTTAAGAGAGTTTTAATAGGGTTTCACTTTTTTAAAGAATGTTTTAATAGTTGAGTTTTATTCAAGATTTAAAATTATTTGAATTCTAATAATACTAACTAAATAACTATATAAAATATTTCTTAATCTTAGGAGAATTTTAAAACTTGAATTTTGATTAAAATTTTTTATCACATGGAATAAAAATTATTGAATTTATATTTCATTCACTTAAAATAAATACAAAATATTTATCAATTTTCAGAGTGTTTTAATCATTGATTTCATCCAATAAAATAAATATGCAAAATATTTATCAATTTTAAGAGTGGCTTAATCGTTGAAATAAAAACTATTTTTCATAATTGAACTTTTTTATTTTCGTATGTTTTATTAATTAATTTAAATATTATTTTTAATACCGGTGAATTTTAATTCCTTGAATTGTCGTATTTTTCGAGCCTATTGTGTATTATATTAAAATATTCAAAATAGATATATTCAAAATTTGAACATATACTAACCCCGTTTGGAATCTTTTTAATCTATATAAATCTTTATAAAATTAAAATTTTTATTCATAGTACGAATTATAAGATTAAACTTTTTCAAATTTATACAACTTCAAACATGCATACTATATTTTATTTTGGAATTAAACAATTATTTAAAATATTTTACTGGATTTGATTTACCAAATGTTGTGTAATTCTCTAGTAAAATATTAGTAATTTTATCCAGTATTGTACTTGATTAATCGTTTTGTTTATTAGTATTCTTAACGTGGGGACGACGACGACAATGATGATGTATTAATAATCAATTAAAACTTTATTTTTAGGTCCCGTTTAAAATTTTAAAAAATATTGAAAAATTCAAATTCTATAATTTGTTATAAATTTTTTTGAACTTGACCTATATGAATTTCTACAAATTTATATATTTTTATAAATCATAACAAATCTCAATAAATTTTTTAGAAATTTCAATAACATTTTTATAAATTTTAAAAACTCTGATTAAAAAGTCAAAAAGAAATTATCTAAATTTGTCCAAACAGGTAAAAATTCGTTCAAACAAAACTATTCATTTTTATTTTTTTATAGTTTATACTTTATACTCAAAACGTTACAAAATAACCTAAATTACATTTCATCTCAAGTTTATAATTTCAAACCTTTTTGTGCCATCCACTTATGATTAAAATAGACAAATAAATAAATCCTCACAGATTCCTCTTTTATTTGCTTTTGCCTTCTACGAGTAGACTTTGGCTCGGCTGTCGTCTTCAAGGAAACTTCAGGTCGGTTTCCAAGGTGGGAACGAAGAAAAAGCATGAAGGAAAAAAAATAAGAATGGATGGAATTCTCTTTCTTTAGGAATGAACATTTTTCTTTCCTTCGCTTTGTTTGACTAGAAAAAAAAATTTAAAAATATCTATGTGGCTATGTTAGTACAAAAAGTATGAGTGACACGTGGTAAGATTTCTAAAAACATTATCTTAAGAACGAGTGCTCGAGGAAAGTATTTCCGACTACTCAAAATACGAAGAATGAGCCCAATTACCAATATGGTTATAGTAGTTTGTTCTTGACCATAAATATACTTGAATAATGGATTTAGTTCATTTTTACTATTTCATTAGACTTAGTCAGATGTTAACTTTACAAGTGGCAAACGGATGGGACACTTGCACAGCCCTTTAGGTCACATCACATGTAATTCTCTTCCTCGCTTCAAGTGCATTTAATGCTAAGTGATGCTCATTTAATGGAATGTGATAGGTATTTAATGTCTAGCACCTCGTCCCAGCCAAAGGTTTTCCAAAAAGGGAAAACAATGATGTCCTCTTCTAATCTTTTATCATAAATTTATTCTGTAATTTAGACTATAAATAGGACACTTAATATCAAATTCAGGTATACTCACTATTTGTTCACAAAATGTTGTCAATTTACTTTCCGATTTTCTCAAGTCATTTATGAATTTATCATCAGATGGATTGTGGTCGAGAACCCGTATCGACCATTCCTTTTGACTTTTTTTTTCCTTTCAAGTTTAAGCGACCTCTTTTCTGTGAATATGATGAACACGTTTGATGATACTTTTTATTACCGAATAATCTATAATATTGTAACTTATGATTTACATAAAATAATATTTTAAAATAAAGTGAGACTCACTATTTAAAAAATTTAACACTTTTTCTCAGTTCTCCCTTTCCTATCTCTCTCTCTCCTCATTCTCACTCTCTCTCCCCTCTCTTTCCTCTTCCCGTCCCTTCCACATTTGAAATGATTAAAAAATGATGGGATCTATCTAAATTTTCTCATCTCATATTTCATCTCTCTATTTTCTACTCAAACCCAAATAAGAAAAAGAAAAAAAAAAAATCGTTCCTCTTTTTCTCATTTCCGCGTCTCCCTTTATTTCAACCTTTTTCGCTCAAGACAATCATTATGGTTCAGTTGAGAATAAAATAAAAAAAATATGAAACTTCATAAATTTTTATAAATATAAATTATAAAACTATAAAATTTAATTTTTTTCTTACTTTACAAAATACAAAACACTAAAGCTTACAATTTTATATAATTCTAAACATTTTATCTTACGTTGTCGGCCAAATTAAAAAATTTCAAGGGGCATAAAAATGTCACCTATTGAAAAAAAATGTAACTAGTATATTTTAATAAAAGATCAACTATGAATTCACTGTCAGTCGGTAGTGGATAAATCAATAGTCTTAATGTGATTGATTTTAAGGTCATATGACTTCATATTATTCGTTAATTATGTTTCAATCTTGAAATTAATTCTATCACATCAAGTTACGACAGTTTAATTAAACAATAATCCATTGATTTTTTCACAGTAACTCTTGAAATCAATCAACTTTCTATACTTTAAATTTTTTAACTTAATGTTTAGAGTGAAAAAGATTTGACAAAAAAAGTATAATAAAAATATAAAATTTGATGTAAAAATAATATATGATAAAATTTGATTAGAAAAAAATATAAAACTTTAACAAAAATCGATAAATTTTAATTGATAATAAATATCTTCTACCATTGCATCGGCACTGAGTTAACCCACAAAATTTGGATGCAGTTTTTTTTCGGTCCCTGGTTTCATTAATAGCCGCACCGCGCAGCTTGACTTTGAAATAAAACTTTATTCTCTTGACTAATTTCATTTGTGCTCGTTCACCCACGTGGTCACACACATGTTAAGGATCCCGAGACGTGACATCATCGCTTACATATAGAGAAAATTACTTCCCCAACCCCACGACACCGGCGCCCTTTCACAAAATTGCAATATTATCCCCCTCTCAAGTTTATCGAATCATATATATATATATATATATATAATTATTGGTTAATTTATTTATTTATTGTTTTTATCTTATTAATTAAATTCATTCATTTAATTATTTTTAATATCTTTTTTTACTTTATTTATTTAATAATTTATATTTTTTATTCGTTATATTTAACTCTATTATCTTCTTTTATTATATTTATTGGATATTCTTTATATCTTTTATTTTATTCCGCACTATACAATTTGATGGATTTAACCGTAACAAAAAAGTGACAGTAAGAAGAGAGAAAGAAATGATTGAAAAAGGTTAAGAGTTTTGTCAAAAAAACCTTTTAGTCTTGAGGCAAATTAGAATAGTAAGGTCAAAAAAAAATTAGTGGGGATAATTTTAAAAAATAATATATAAATAAGTTTCTTTATTAACCCACTCAACCCCTATCTCTGCCCCTGCAAATACTCATTTGCTTTTTTTAGATATTTTTTAATTCAGATTTTTTTCATATCTTCAATTCTAACCATTCATTCATTTATTTTTTATTTAATTAATTAATTTATTTTTTATTTTGTTTAAGCATCACATATACTATTTTTTGTATTATTTTTATTTTTAGGTAATATTAAATAAATAAAAAAATAAAATTATTTAATTAAAGAAAAAGGAAATAGATACAAGGAAATAAACAAGAAAATAAATGGAAAAAAATTATATAAGGAATGTTAAATAAATAAGAAAAAAGAAAAAAAACTTAAGTAAAAAAACACACTTATTTAAATAAATAAAAAAGAACAATTATATAAAAAATATCAAATAAGTTTAGGAGAAAAAATTTAAATAAAAAGAGAGAATTAATTAATTAATAATGAATAAAATAATAAGAATTAAAAATTAATTAAAAATAAAATTAAATAAAGAGAGAGGGGTAAAATTGTATAGGCAGATTGGTAACCTGACAGATCTCAAATCCAGAATTCAAACAAACATAAAGAGTACAATAATTACGACTGATACAGACTGCTTTTATAAAAGCTGGTCAAATAGTATGCAAAGTGGAAAACACATGTCACTTGAAGCATATACGTCAAACAAAAAAAAGTTATATAACTTATATCTACACTTCTGACTTTTCTGGTTGTGTAATACAGACATGTGCTTTCCACTTTCTGTACTGTTTGATTAGCTTTTATAAAAACAGTCTGTACCAACTATAATCATTATACTTTTTATGTTTGTTTCAATTTTGGATTTGAGATCTGTCAGTTTACCAATCCGTCTCACTCTTCAGTCACACCTCTCTCCCCTGCTCTTTCTCTTTCAGCCTCTCATTCTCCCTTCTTAGAACAAAGTTCTCCTTTTAGCATGACATTATGGATGACTATAACTTGGGTTCATTTTTAGATAGTTGGTCACTTGAAAATGATGTTCTAAGTGGGGAGAGCATCTCCAACAATAGTTGCGATTATAAACCCTAGACCCGAATTTACTATAGTCTAAATTAGTTATTATCGCTGTCTTATGCATATTCGTTATTTATTTTTAAAATAGAGAAATTATGTTAAGACTGGATAATGTTGCACTTATATATCTTCGTTATATTTTTTATATAGATTTTTGAAAGTAAAGAAGATATGATAAATTGGGCGAAGAGAGTTAGTCTGGAAAATGGTATTATGGTGACTATTAAAAATTATGCCAATTTAAAAAGCAGTAAGCTCCCAAAGTGCCATCTTATATGTGAAAGGGGAGGTAAGTACAAACCGTCACGGTATCTCGTTGATAGACAAACCCTAACATGAAATACTAGAACAAAAAATGTGAATGCCCATTTGAGTTACAAGGTAGACTAATACCTCCAGACGGCATCAAGTAGCAGAATATATTGATGGCCATGAGTACCTGTCTAGGTTAACACCAATAGAGAAACAATTTGTGCTCGACATGGCCAATAGCATCGAACCTCATGAAATTCTTAGTATTTTGAAGGAAAGAGACCTGTCAAATACTACGGTAATCAAAAGCATTTATAATGCCAATTTCACAAAGAAAGAAGACAAATAGAGCGGTATAACTTTTATTCAGTATGTCTTTGAGCAATTAATTAAGAAAAAATACCTCCATGATTACCTTACAAATCCAGATACCAATGAAATTATATATATTCTTTGGGTTCATCCTAAAAGCCTAGAGCTATCTGTTAACTTTCCGTCCGCGTTGATTATTGATACCACATATAAGACCAATGAGTAATGGATACTACTATTGGAGGTTTTGGGTATCACATCCACAATGTGAACTTACTCGCTTATATTCACATATCTTAGTAATGAGAGGGCAGAGCAACTTACATGAGTATTATCAGCCTTAGAGAAATGGATGGTTGAGAAGGGGACATCGTTGCCATTGGTGTTTATTTCAAATTGGGATTTGGCACTGATTAACGCCATTAAAGCATGTTTTCCCATGGCATGTCACATCCTTCGTATTTGGCACATAAACTAGTGCATAATGAAGAAATGTAGCCCTAAGCTTGGTCTGGAGTGAAAACACTTTTACGCGTCATGGCACTTGCTCATTAATTCATCCGCAGAGTGGTTTTACCATCAGAAGTGGGAAGTCATGCACAAGGAGTTTAGGAAATTCAAGGGTGCCCTAAATTACTTTTGGGAGACATGGTTACACCCTTATAGAGAGCGGTTTGTTTTAGCATGGACTGATACATTTATGCACTCTGAGAGCAATTTAAGTCAAATGTATGGTCACTTTATAGCTTTACTATTTTAATTTTGTTCATCATTATACTACTTTTGAAAAAAAAAATTTCTATTAAAACATAATGTATTTTTCAATTACAGGGCGGAGTCTGCACATGCGAGGCTGAAGTTATATTTGGGAGATACTATATCCTCCTTACAAATATCTTTTGAAAAAATACACAAGATGCTGGGAATTCAATTTGGGGATATTCAGAAGTCATTGGAAAGATCTCTCAACATTCCACGCCATACACATTTACATGAAGATATTTTTAATCAAGTAACGTATCAGATGTCATTAAAGGCAATGGCGTTGATTTGTGCTCAGTTGAAATGCGTTGAGGAAGCATCTTACCAACTAGCTAGCATGTGCATCTGTTCAATTAAAATAATATACGGATTTCCATGCAAGCACAATCTTACACATTACCTTCACATTTTTATTCCAATTCCGATACAGAGTATTGACGCTCATTGGAGGAGGTTGTCTATGTACATGTACGGGTTTAATGACGAGAGAGCATTACCCAACAGGTAATCTCACGTTGTTGAGACATTAGATGGGATGGATCCACGTATGCGAGAGCATAAAATAGACATGTTTCTCGATATGGTGGGTCAACCTTAATGCACAGTTCAAGCCCCTTCGTACAACACGAAACATAAAGGTTGAGCTACAAGCGAAGATGAGTAAAGTAGACGTCGCATACCTTCTTATGGAGATGCATCCACTTCATGATCTAAGGCCACTCAACCGATTGTAACATCTCGAGGGAGAGAAAGACGTGGGAAGGGGTCGGGGGTTCGCAATACTCAATCAACCCATGATAATTCTCCAGTTCCACCCATCCGTGATACTTATAATAAGAAATTACTTATGACTTATCAACGTTATATTTCCCACACTGTTGACATTCAAGTTGATGGTCATTGTGGATTCAGGGCAATAGTAGCACTAATTGGGTATGGCGAAGAAGGTTGGGGTCAAGTATGATACAACCTTATGGAAGAGATTCAACAAATAAGGATCTATATGATTGGCTTTATCCATTAAATGACTTGGCAGACAATCAATTATACTTACGACATTACTTCGAGCCATTGACACCAAAGATACATTGGATGGACTCTATGAGTTTGAGAATTGTCATCGTATCAAGATACAACCTTGTACCGCATACATTTGGTGAGAATGTTTGGAGTTGTTATACTCACTTGCCATAAATGTCCCCCTCAGTTCCAGACCAAAAACATCAGGAAATAGCTATTGCCCATGTTGGCAGACACTTTGTGCAAGTATTCTTACACTCTCATTACCTTGTACCACCCTTCCCAATGTGGTGGTGGGAACATTCATCATACGAAACTAAAGGATGGGCCGCTTGTTGTAGGATACGTAATCAGTTGTAGTACGAGATAATGGGTATATCACCAAGTGCACCAAGAGAAGACTTTGGAGGCAATATAAATTAGAATTTGTGTTTTTATATATTTTCGTGTATTTCTTTTTGTTTACATGTACTCTTCTTTGAACATGGCTAAAACAAGATCAGTCTAAGAGACTTTTTAGTTGAAAAAAGTGTTTGTTCGTAAGCTCTACATATAATCGTTTTAACAACAAATAAAAAATTATTACTAATATAAAAGAGAACCCTTTCTATTATACATAAGTAGTATTAAATAAATTAATAAAGAATCAAAAGAAAATTAAATAAATAAAGAAACACAAAATAAATAACAACAAATAAAAAAATATATGATTATTAAACAAACAAAAGAGAATTAATATATAGACTTTTTAATAAGTAAAAGAGAAAAAAAAATATAAATACAAAGAAAAAATAAATGAGATAAAAAATAAAAGAATTAAATCATAAAGTAAAATAAAAGAATAAAAAATTAAATTAAAAAGTAAAATAAGGGAATAAAACAATTAAATCAAAAAATAATTTATTTCAAGAAGGAGGGGTATTATTGTAATTTATGAGGAGGTGTGTGTCAGGTTAGGGGGGAGGGGAAGAAGCACCTCTCTCTGGACTTGGCTCCCCTGCAATTTCTTTCTCTGCTATTTTTTTACTCTTGCAAATCTTAATTGTTCATTTTCATCTAAAGACTGAAAATATAACTTTTTGTTCGTCCCATTATATTAACTTTTTTTTTAATTCATACATTTTAATTATCTATGTATTTATTACAAATTCAAGTTACATTTTCAACTCTTAAATAAAAATGAACGGTTAAGATTTATAATAGAAAAAAAAAAGTAGAGAAAGAAATTGCAGGGAAGCCAAATCTCCTCTCTATATAAATGTAAACATTTTTAAAGGTAAGTTTGAAGTGAAATAAATTAAGATAAAGTATAGATTCATAATTCATGTAATATGATAAAAAATGAATCATTTTGAAAGTTTTTAATAGTTTTTCACTGATTTTCAAAACTTTTTATCACTCCAAACGAAACCAAAATAGTTAAGTTTTTTTTCTTTTTTTTTGAAGGATTATTTTAATTTTGATGTCATTTAAAATTAAAAACTTAATACTAAATAAATATGCAAAATATTTATCAATTTTAGACATGTTTCAAACGTTGAATTTAACTTAAAATGAAAAACACATTAATTCTTTTATTATTTTTATTTTTCTAATATAAATTGGAAATTTTTTTTTTCATAAATTATTTTTCCTAATAAGTACTTTAGCTTAAATTTTTAACATCGAGACCTGTTGAAAAATAATTATTCTTGAAGCCAAATAATACCCAATCCACTGCCCATTATTTGACAAATCTATTTTCCTAACCCATACGCCTATTTTAATTTTATTTGGTCAACCCATAACATTTAAACATATTTCAATTTCCATTTATAAATACTCAATTACTCATTTTGTGAAAATTTACCATTTAGACTACATCTTCTTCAACCACAAGCTTACAAACTTAGCTTGAGCTACACCACCAGTGCTTCCCAGGGTTTTGATACTGAGACCTTAAAAATTTAAATTTGAGAATGTTACCACTGTGACACCCATTTTATCATTGTATAAAACTTCAATATGGGTTTATTTAACGAATAAGTGAAGTAACGATTACAATGATAGATTATTTTTAAATTTTGTTTGTATGTATAATTTTATATTATTAAGATTATTTGAATTATTTATTGTATGAAGACATAACATCTTATTACGTTGAGTCACACACTATAATGTACTATTGTAACCGCGCTACATATACTTATGAGATTTTGACTACTGAGTTTTAGCAGCTTTCTCGTTTGTGAGGAAAAAAATTTTCAATACAATGAATACAGTGATACTGAAGAAGAACTAAAGAGCATTAATCTCTCCTGAAATTCCATCTAATTAAGGGTTTATTATTTATTTATCATTTGTTTGTCCAGCACAAGAAAACTCTATTAAGGATTTTGGTTTGTAATGATATTTATTGGATGATTGTAGTAATTAAGTTTAGAGTTAATTTTTCTTATTCGATTATGTAATATCATAAGCATGGTGGGGCGATTAGTCCGTCCTACAAATTTTGTTTTGATTCTATCTTTTTTTATATTTTTATAGTTGAATTTAACTATTGATTAATACTAATAGCTTAAAAATTATTAAAAGATAAATTAGGGATATTTAACATTCTAATTATTCTCTCATGTTAACCTCGAACTCGAAGGAAATTCGGGACTTGACAGCTTGATATCAAAATCTTATATTTCTTTCTTTTGAGGCACCCTCGGTCTTGAGTTGTAAACAATCTAGAGCGTGACAAGCATAATAAAACGAAAAAAGAAAGGGAGACGATCAAAGAAATAAGAATTTATGCACTTGGTTTGTTCTTAATTATTTTTTGTTTTCTTTTTCTTAGAAAATTAAACAAGTAAAAAATATGTTTGATTTAATTTTTTTTTTGGGGAAAAATGTATTGATAAAAAAATTGAAAAATAATAAAATGTCATTATCCAAATATATATATAAATATATATATATTTCATGAAGTTGGAAATGTTTTCAAACCAAATGAAGCTTTGTTGGGCAACGTTGAAGATTTGAGATTTTCTTTTTGTTTTATATAAATTGTCTTATCTAAATTTAATATGTTTTATTTTTTACTAGGTTTTAGGCATGTTATTTACATTAATTAAATAAAAAAAAAGTTACAAAAATCATGCTTTAAATAAGAGAACTCATGCATGAGTTGGTGAAAAAAATCGATTTTTTATGCTGTACATCGGTATTCCCTTATTAGAAAGCATTTTATTATTTTTATTTTTATTTTGTTGTATGAAAGCAAACAATATACCCCAAAACTAACAAAAAATAAATCAATCAATCAATCAAAATTCAGTAAAACACGAAAGCTCTATAAGGTTTTTTTAGGCTATGTTTGGCAACTTTCAACTGGTAACTCAGCTACCGGCTATTACCTTTTTGGTTTTTTTCTAAACTTACCAAAGTTACCCTATTATATTTTAATCTTCTTTTAAATCTTCAAAGATAAAAATGTTAAATTAACAAAAATTAAAAAACTTACTACTAAAAAATAAGCTTTTTTCCTTACTACTAAAAAATTAGCTTTTTTCCCTTCCCAAACACAAAAAAAAAACTAACTTTTCAATAACTAGTTATTAGCCAGATACAAAAAAAATTAGTTTTTTTGGTTGCCAAACAAAGCCTTACTACGGTCAAGTTGTACCAATCAACTCATCCCAGCACCACCCCATTAAAAAAAAAAAAAAAAAAAATCCTATTCAAAATGAAAATCATTGGCAGAAGTGCTTGATGTTTGATTAGTAGAAGCAGCCCAAATACCTTGGTGCCATACACAGAACTCATGCTAACATTATACAAACACGAACGGATCAAACAAACAGTGCACCACTTATCAGCAAAGTTCATAAACTGGAAAACTTTCAAAATTCAAATCATTTGTGAGTATACTTATATATACATATACATGGTGGGGACTTCACATCACAATAGTTCCCTTTGTAAATACACACATATATATTTTTAAGCAACTGACTGAAAGTTTCAGACCCCAGATGAGTGACATTCCTGAAGCAGCTCAAGGATGCTGTGTTCGGGGGCGCTGATTGAAGGTAAAATCATGCGGTTGGATGGGGGCCGTGGCTTTGGTTTAACGGCTTCAGATTCCATGGGGGTCCCCTCTTTTTGCATAAATGGCAACTCCCCCCTCCTCGTCGGCACTCCAGCAGATGCTCGCTCCTTCCATATTCGTCCATCCTGGCAATTTTTTGACAAAATAATTGAACACAAGCAGGTGCGAAACTAGAAATTTGTATGTGGGTAAGCACTAATTACATTAGGTGAGTTGGATACAATTGTATTGGTATATATTGGGATAAATTTTATTTATTTCATTAGGTGAACACAATTGGTATTGCACTAATTTTTTTTATATTTTTCTATTTTCTTGGATAAGCACAACTAGTATTAAGTCAATTTTTCTTTTTCTTTTTCTTTTCTTGAGTGGACACAATTAGTATTTAGCTAACTTTTTTTTCTTTTTCTTGGGTGGGTATAATTGAACACTAAAGATAATATTAACAAGAAAAAAAATAGGCAATAATTTTTTTTTTTTTTTAGGGTGTGCATGTGCCCCTGCCATACAAGTAGTGGCTCCGACCATGAACACAAAAAGATTTGCTAAACATACTCGTGACACTCCTTTGTCCTCATTATATATTAAGTTCGTCATAGCATAGAATTCTCACTTAAAATAGAGACTTTTTTTTCCTTCTATCCTCTCCAAGATTGTGCGAGTATTTAATAATAAAAAGGCTAATATGAATGACAACACAGGACATCTCAAAAAATCAAGTTGGTGACTAAACTACGCAAGAAGTTGGGTCAAGTTGTAATATAAGCAAATCCTACAATTTCAACATCCAAACTATCGGATACCAAGAACAATCGGATACCAAGACATACCTAAATGAAATGCATGCACATCTAAGTTTAGGTGACCAAGAAGATAGGAAATTAGTTTGGATGATTTGCTTGAGTACTGCCCACAAGCTTTTAAACCTTTTGACCCCCCAGTTAGTATTTTTCAATCAAGAAAGTGTGTTAAAAAGTTAACAAAAACAGGGGTGGTGAAGCTCCACCAAGACCACCAAGAATGGTCCAAAACTTAAAATGTCCAGTATCTTCTACTTCAAATTTAGTAGTGCGATTGTGACAATAGTTATAACATTTTTCCTATTTTTATTTGGCGTTTAACAAGCAGTGTTCATTTATTTTTGAGACATCAGAAGAGAAGAGAGACGAGCAAAGTGTAAGTAGGCGACAAAGTGAGAGCTCCATCATCAAAGCATCAAGAGTATGAGAGTATGTCAAAGCATTTGGGCTAGCACGAGGGCAAAGGTGCCGTTTGGTCATTTGGCGATGAATGGGGAGATATATTGTGAATCTTTTTAATTAAACAGCGACCTCCTAATGGAATCCGTATGGACAATTCTAGGAAGTCGATCCTGACAACTATAGGGAGCTACAAAAACTCCTTTAATTTGGCCGTGTTTGACATACCAAAAGTTACTAGCTTGTTCTAACTTCCCTCAATCAAATTTTGCGAAGTGTCATTTTTACGCTATCTTCTTTTTTTTTTTTTTTGTTTTGGGCCATCGAGTACAACAATGTAAGTTACGTAACATAAACAGCGATTTTTAACACGATGTTCATTCAAGAAACTTGAAAACTATGAAAATTCTATTCAAATTTTATCCAAGATTCTACTTCAATTGAGTTTTATGTAAAGAACCTACTCCTAGGGTTTAGAACATCCATTTAGAGAAAAGAAGACTGGTATTTACAGATCATAGACTTAATTCTTCTTCGCTCATCCTTTAGAGCTGGTGAATTATGTGGAAGTGAGCTAATTGCCCATACTATATGATCAAGAGTTCGATTATGTAACTAACGCAAAGGAGCCGTGTCAACCTAAATTATATAGTGAATGAGTTTTGAACTTCTATGCTAGAGCCTAATATTTTTTTTCCCTTATAATTGTTAGAGTTTTACTCGTTAAATACTTTGTCGCTTTATTTTCTTGCACTCGGTTGATTATTTGAATACTTAATTGCGCGATTGGAATCATTGCTTAAAATTGTAAGGATATTTTTTGAAGTTACATAAAATTAAGCTTTACTTTTTTAGATGCACTAACCTAAGT
>QLOD02000016.1:7860234-7871374 GCA_003260245.2 Sideroxylon spinosum | reverse complement strand
TAGGGAAAGTTAGAGAAAACTAATAAAAATTAATAATTGGTGAAAAGTTAGTCAAACGGGTTCTTTGTTTGATTTATGTATTTTTCCTCAATCACCAATCTTTTATTAATTTATTTAGTTTTTTATTAATTTATTTTATTTTCAGTTAAGATAAATAAATACCATATCCAGAAACTTTAAATAGAATTAACGTAGTTCTTGGATCGGTGATTTATTATATATATACATATATAAAGGAACTTTGATTAATTTATTTACTTGGATCGGTGATTTATTATATATATATATAATATATAAAGGAACTTTGATCAAATTATTTACATAAACCAATTTTTTATAATTGATCAAATAAAAAAATAATTTTATTAAAAACTATTTACTCTGTTTTTCCTAAACCAATAAAAAAAAGTAAATGAATTAAATATCCCCAATTTCATTTTACTTTCACATCTTTTTCATTCAATTTTCTTTTTTTCTACGAATTCCAAATTTCAAGCACAATATAAATGATCATGATTTAAAAAAAAAACTGTATTTCAGAAAAAAAAATTATATATATATATATATATAGAAACTCTTTTCTTTTTAAGTCCTAGAATTCTTTATGGGCACAAAAATTAATAAATAAAAAGATTGAGCCTACCAAACTACATTTTCTTGGAATTTGATTGTGGGCCCTCCATGGACCGTGGTGGGGAATGATGCAAATGGATCACCAGGCGACGTCTTAGCCCAATTTCTCTACATCTTCGTACTCGTTTGGAATTGGGCTCTATAACTGAAGGCACATCCATGACTAGTCAAATAAATTTCCACTTCCATCCTTTTTAACCAAGGATAAGGGTGTGGCATGAGATAAAAACTAAACTCGTTATGACAAATTTCACATTTATATTATGTTTTGTTTAGGGAATACTATTGCGAGGGAAGACGAGATTTGTTTCCTCTTTTGAAATTTTATGGAGAATTAAAATATAACGAGAGTCAAATACTAATTTATCTAAATTATTTTTTTCAATTTTTCAGAGTGTTTATAGTGTTAAAAGAAGTTGATACAAGTACTAGTGACACTAACTAGAGTTGATGGTTGAGAGGATGAGAAAATAATAAGGTAAAAGAAGTTATAAATGGTAGTTAGTAGTCGGAGATGACAAATAGTATTATAAATGATACGAGTTATAATGATAGTGACAAAGGATCACACAAATTCAATATAAATAATTATAACAAAAAATTTGAATATCAAGTATCATCAGCTATCAAAATCCCACACAAATTCCAATAAACCATTTAGTCTTTGGATACAAATTCATTAAATATTATTGTTTTATAAAATATTCACATCCTAAAACAATAATCAAACTCTTGCCCAAAGTGGCAACGACGACGATAGTATAAACAATGAATCGAATTAGAAAATAGAAATAAAAGTATATAAAATAATGAGAATGGTGATAGTTGTAGCCGACAGTGATGGTGTAAGGTGATAGTGATTTTAAAGAAAAAATTAATAATAGAGATGAAATTGGTTGGCAGATAGTGATAGTTTATGATAATCATTTACCCTTTTTTTTTTTAATTTATCTCTTGTTTTGTAAGGGATCCAAAAAAAAAAAAAAAGATCAAATAAGAGTACAAAAATATAAGATTCTATTATATAATTAATTATCTTTCTCAATTTTTACATTTTGTTAGCATTGTATGGGAATGAACATTCTCACTTTATTTACATATGATAAACAAAGAAATTAATGAAAACACTATAAACTAGAGTTACTCATATGTTTAAAAGCCGGATATGCCTGGCAAGATTAACTTATATTTTGAAAGAATTTAAACTAATATTTTAAGTCTACAATCTAAACTAGAGAAAATAAATATGCTCGATTTAAATTTTTGGCCAAACTTGGGATTAATACATTTAGGACTATAAGTTTGGGCTCAGTAGGTTAGATATTTTTTAATTAAATTTAATATACAGTGAATAGATTCATAGATTTGATACTTTGTAATAAAACTTACGCTTGATAGAATTATTACATTGCATAAAGTCAGCGTTTTAAGTTTTGAACCAGACTAGACATAATTTTTAAACTTAAGTGATCAAATCAATCCAAACCTAATTAAAGTATGTTATATTTCTTTAAAAACTTAGCTCAAGCTCAAAACTAAATAATTCTATCATAAACACTCTATGCTCTACTCCCTTGATCAACATGATCTCAATTAATTTGTTGAAAATAAATATTTATTTGCATAATATCTTGAAATTAGTATAACTCTTAATTTACTCCATGAAACACATTATTTAGATTTTATTTTATCAATGGATTTAACATACGAGATTTATTATTTGAATTAATGTCCTAAAGTTTTTTTTTTAATTTTTAAAAAGAGAATTTCAAAACTTTGTTCAAATGGAGATAACTGAAAAGATAGAAGAAATATATTCAACTAAATAGAGTTTGCTTACAAATATGTTGAAAAATCAAAAGTTAAAAAAAGTGTACTGCATCGGTTATTTTTTGGTGTTTGAAGAGTTTAAAAATAACTTGTTGTCAGAATCCAGTCAAAAAATATATCGAAAAATTGATAGAAAATTAACAAAATTTAGAAAAAGTTTATAAAATTTTGTATAATTTTGAGTTTTAAAATAAAAAGTAAAAAAAGCAAAAATGGTCAAAATATGTAAAATTATTGATAATCCAAACGGACCTTATTTACTACTTTACTAAAATCTCTCCATGGCTAAAAACGTACTAATTGATCCAAACAACCCCAAAGCTGGCCAATTATTATCCTGATAATTACCATAAACCCAGGCTTAATCTCGTACCCATTCGTTTCTTTGAGAGGAAGAAAATACAGAGGAGGAGGAGGCTGTACACTAGATATATTGATTTATATTTGTGTGTGTGTGTATATATATATATATATATAAAACACCTTGTATTCCAAATTCTCTCACGGTCTCTCTCTCTCTAATCGATCTCCCTAATTCCCAGTTCGGGGTTTCGCCGCTCTGAGTCACAGCCATGGCGGCTCTGCAGTACCTGGATTCGCTGCGCAATGCCCATCCGGAGCTGGCCGATTGGTACGACACCCTCGCGGATCTGTACCAGAGGAAGCTCTGGCACCAGCTCACACTCAAGCTCGAACAGTTCGTTGCTCTCGCCGTCTTTCAGGTCCCTATCTTCTTCCGTCTCGATCTTTTCATCTGCTCATCAATTTCTCTATTATGTGTGTTTGCGCCTTCCAATTTATAAGCCTCGCAGCATTGACATTAGTTCGCTATGTGAAGACCTTAGATTTAGGGAATTTTAGGGCTTTTTTTTTTTTGGGTTGATTGACGACCGAGTGTTTAGTTCTTTGACTGAAATTAGGATCTCGTTAGGGTTCTAGAAATTAGTTTTGTTTTGTGTGTGTGTGTGTGTGCGTGTGAGAGAGAGAGAGAGAGAGAGAGTGTTCCCAAAAGATGGCCTACAAGTTGCTTCTAGGTTTCTGATAGACTAGAGAAAGCCGGATATAACCGAAAGTTTGGATTTCTATTGTTATTGGGAGTTAACTTTCCAAATATGTAAGCTGACTCAGCTGGAGGGAATTTAATATCTGTGTACAATAGAGTTTAACCTTGTGAAACTCTAATTTCATGGGATCAGTAGAAAAATTGCTGGCTTGTAGAACTAGAACCTTAAGCCTATCTTTATCATAATCTTACAGCCATGCTGTGAAAGAATGCTGCTACGTTCGAAGGAATGCAGCTAAGTTGAATGTTTAATTAAATCTGTCCCTATGTCTCCTTCCATATTCATTTAAAGGAAAACTAATTTGGGAGTTGGTTGAATTTTGATTGACTTGGTTGAATTTTGATTGACCAACAGCTGACACAATAGTTGGTTTTCTTTTATACGTGTGGGTATAATGTTTAGATTTATTTAGGAGAAATTAAGTGCATCCTTTCTCTTACGGTCATTTGGTTTACCATTTTGCTATGAGGAGTGTTTGATGGGTTGAGCATTTATTAGCATTACCTGCTGTGGTGCAAACTTTCGGAAGCAAGTTTTTTGACGTGGAAAGAAACATTTGCAATAAGGCTCTTTAAGGTGAATTTTATAGTGCCTGATACTTAAAAGGCTTGTGGACATTTTGATGGAGGTGATTAATTCTGTAGAGAGGAAGGTACACCATCCGCAATCCACATGTTGCATAATGAACAGTATTTATTTTAAAAGAAAATTAGAAAAACATGTGTGCATGGAGTGGTTCCAACTTTATTTTTGAGGGAGGTATAGCACCTTGGGTATGAGTTGTCCAGTGGAATTGCTGAAGTCTACTTTAAAGCCCATAAATACGATTTGTTGGCATATTTACTATTTAACTGGTGAGAAAGCTACATGTTCTTGAACCAAAACACTTATGATGCTACTTATTTTTAATAACTGATGTATATATCTTTGAAGCACATTTTTCTACGCCAGAGATCTTTTGATTAAGTGGGTTGATACATCATCAAACTTTGTGGGCTGAGGAGCAAGTAATAATTATTTATCAAACCATCAAAACCTTTTCGGACTCTGTGGAAGCATTTCTGCAGAGGATCCTTGTGTTTTTCGTCTGACACGAAAGAATTATCAAGTTGAAGAGAAGTCAATTCTCCTGGCAAATTTATGAATTTTTGTTACTCTTTATGAAAAAAAAAATCCAATGATGATGAACTGCATATGATCTAGGAACATGAGATGAAATATGTCGTTCGAAAAATTTCCATGCCTGAGTGTATTTCATATCTACTTACATTCATTTTGTTTTTTATGCACATTTTAACACATTTTTCTTTTCATTGTCTTCAGGCTGGTGATGCTCTCATACAGTTATATCATAATTTCATCACCGACTTTGAGACCAAGATCAATCTTCTCAAACTTGCACATTTTGCTGTCATAGTTTCTCGGCAGTACTCAGATAAAGAAGCTGCCATCGGTTATCTTGAAGGTGTGATTGAAAAGCTTCGTGCTACTGGAGAGATGCGCATTGAGGAGCCAATTCTTTACATTAAGATGCAAATAGCTGTCTTCAATCTTGAGAAAGGCAACCAAAAGGAGTGCAAGAAACTTGTAGAAGACGGGAAGAGTACGCTTGACAGCATGACTGACATTGATCCATCTGTGTATGCCAGCTACTATTGGATTTCATCTCAGTACCATAAATCTCTTCAAGAGTTTGCTGAATTTTACAAAAATGCTCTTCTTTATCTGGCATACACATCAGTGGAATCTCTTTCAGAATCATTTAAGCTGGTAGGCATTGCACTGTCATTGATTGTTTTACTCAAGTCCGCAATTTTGGAGATGATTTCACATGTTGTCACTCACTAACATTATTTTGGCTTGACAAGTTAGTCAAATGTTAAAACTTGTTATTATAAATGGATATTTTAAAGCATGTTTTCACAACTTTATTTTTAACGTTCTTGTAAATTATATTCCCTTGCTATAATCTAGAAAGACAGTTTTAAAATGCACATATTTTAATATTTTCCTTTCTCTTGGCATGACAATGAAGTGCTTGTTGGATTAAGACAAGATTTAAGTGCCTAAAATGTATGTTTTTGTTTGATGGTGCAATTTACTTTGAGGTGAAAAATATAGGGGGTAAGAATGGAGATCAATATTAAGAATACAGATAAGAATACAGATAAGAATAAGAGGCCAACTAAAAAGAATATTGGGGGGGCTGGCTGAGGGGGTTAGTTTGGTAGACAGCTTAAAGCTTAATTTTTTCAGGTTCTTTTTTCCCCAAAATTTTATTTTCCTTTTGCCTTTGGTGGCTTTTAGGCATGTTATTCACATTTTGTTTTTTTGAAAAACAATTGCAGAAACTTCATCTATATGCTTTTGGTAGCTTTTAGGCATGTTGCAAATGAGGGGCTTAATAAAATATGAATTGGTTACTATTATTGATAAGATCTTTGAATGTTTTCTTCAATGATTGCATACGTTGTTTGTTGAGCTTACTTTTGTTCCTTCAGTTAACATCTAAAGCTTTATATCCCATCTTAGGACTTGGCATTTGATTTGTCTCTTGCTGCTTTGCTTGGAGAAAACATATACAACTTTGGGGAGCTGCTTGCACATCCAATTGTGAGTTTCTCTCCACTGCATTAATCCATAATCCATTTCTTAACAATTCATTACACGAGTAAGAATGTTAAGTGACTTGATTGTCAATTTTTTATCAATGATGCACTCAATGTGGTTGTACTTCTTTAAGTTAGTTTGTCTCTTTGTATAGCTGGCTCTCCAGGGGTAGGGACCTGGAATTCCATAGTTTTTCGCACTTCGTAGAATATATGGATATACCTGCATAGAATATATGGATAACCTGACTGCTGACTCTCATAGTCAAATAAACCTTTTGTACTTTTTTTGTTTTTTTTTGGGGGGGGGGGGGGGGGATCCCCTTGGGGCCATTTAATACAATTAAAAAAAAAATATGGTTGTACTCTATGCAATTGTGATTGTTGGCTGGGATGAGACCTGGGAATATCTGGTCAGGATGAAAACTACCTGTGCCCTAGATTTGCAGTCAATAAACCCTACTACTCAGAATTTTTTTTTGTTTTTTTTTGGGGGGGGGGGTTCAACTGTGATTAAGTAAAGCTGGAATTTTGGGTAGGGAAATGATGACCCTTTTGCAACTTTTATCAGCTAAATGTACTTCAAAGATGTTTTGTTATGTTGACGGAAAAATGTAAAATGAAGGGTTTGGGATAACTTCTAACAGTAGATTAAAAATAATAAGGCCTTGTAAATACAAGTTCATCGTCAGTGATGGTGAAAAGCTCTGGATGGACTGTCGTATTATGTTGTTATTAGAGAGAAGTTTGGATACTCCAATTGTTTAGCCCAGGGAGGGGTTTTTATGTTATGTGACATAGGATTTTGTAACCTTAACCTTTGATTCATCTAAATTGTCATTATGCCACGGTATCTAGGATCCTTTGAGTCAACACTAATCCCAACATATGCATGCTTTCACCCAAAAACCTCATGCATTGGGCAAAACTGAAAGGACTTGAATATGAACCTAAGGAGAAAGAGGCAATGTCTAGAGTCTGTAGCCAAGAACAGGTTTCCTTTTTCATTGTGATTATGGCATGATTAAGAAGTTTGGGCGTCATGTTAAAGTCCCTGTGCTTTGTCTTCATTGTTTGTTGATTATTGTGGGAGTAGGTCAGAATGTGCTGTGGTTGCTGCTTCTTTACTTGTTATACATTTTTAAGTTATATGGGAGAGTGTATATGATCAAAAATTATAAACTGCTTTGCTGAATTATTTATTTCCTAAAGTGCTATCAATTGTTCAGTCATTGTTTATAGGATTGGATGACAATAGACGGATTGTTTTGGTGACATGCCTTGCCTCTATTATGAAAGGTTTGGAATTCAATTAAGATAAAAAGCAGATACGAAACACGGATTAATGAATATAGCCAAAAAGGGGTGGTTCCTCTGGTTGTACTTTATCACGGATACGCCATATGAGGATGGGACATGGTAAGGACATGTTAATGAAAAATTATATATAAGATATGTACATAAAATAACTTCTTATTGATGTTTGCACTAAAAATACATTTATCTTTTTTTTGTATCCATTTTATTACAAATCACATGTGGATTTAAAAAAAAAAAAAAAAAAAATTGTTACAAACAAATTAGAAATTTTAATACTTAAAATTTCTAAAATAAAAAATAAGGTGTTAATAAATGTAAATTTTTATATTGTTTTTAGTCAATGATTTGATTCCAAGTTCTGTTTTCAATTTTACAATATGTTTCATGTGCATCTAAGTTATTAGTATGTATATTTTTCAAATTGTTCAGGGTGTCTGACGAGTGTAATTATTTGACACAACTTGACACCATTGTCACTTTCCAAGAAGTGTCCGTGCTTCTTAGGCTTATACCATTGCCCTTGATGATGCAAATTTCATATTTCTGTTGGGAGAGCTATTTGATGACCTGCGTTTTTTTGTTTATGGAAATGTGGAAGTTCATTGTTTTTTCTGGTTGTAGTTGAGTTTGATTTTGCTCTGGCTTGTCATTAATTATTATATGCTTGATCTTATAGTAAATCTAATTCATCTTTTCCTCCTTGATGAGGGACCAAGAATTTATATGCTGGTGTGCTTGTCCACATGTAGGCAATGCTTGGAACCATTGCACAGCACCTTCAGTATAGACATGTATAAAGTTGAAAAAGGATGACAATTCAATGAAGGGGATCACGGTACAATATCATTTAATTTATAATGATGGAAGGGTCTGTTTTACAATGTGAAACTTTGAGACATTGATGAAAAGGCTTGATTATTTACTCGTAATACCTTCAACTCACGCACAAAATTGCCAATGGATAATGATGCAATTGAAGAGATTGTCCTAGTGCTTTGATTTATAATCATATTGAAGGATCTCTTCTGAATGTGAAACTTTGAAACTTGCATCATTTAAAGAGATTGTGTTAGTAAAATATCATTTGATTCATAATTAGATGGATCATCTGTTCTACAATGTAAAACTTTGAAATGTTGATTACATAGCTCATTGCAAGCCTTATGGATGGATGAAAAGGCTTGTTAAGAGATGATGTTAGTAAAAGATCATAATGTGTGTATAGAAAACTTGGTCCGATTTTGTCAACAATTGAATCCATTTATGGATGATATCACCATGGATCAATAGAAATGCATAAGCTGCATCTTTTGCTGACACAGCGCCAATGGAACATGGCATGATTGATAACATGGTGATATATGGTAGAGAGCAATGGTTGGCTAAATAAAGAATATATTATTTGGCAACTCAGAAGCCATTTCTATACAGAAGAGTATGATCTTACGGGAGAGATGTGGGTACTGTATCTGTATGTTATCTGCACTGAGGATGTGCTGTTGGGTGAATATACTAAACAAGATATAAGAAAACCAAAAGAGCAGAAAATCTTCATATATTCTAATTCCGATGATGTTTGGATACCATAAACTATAAACTTATAAAGGTCTCAACCCTCTTTTACCTGATGTTTTCGTTGGACTCTTGAACCTTCTTGCATTTTTTCCCACGTTTTCATTTTTTGCGCCTGGCTGAGGTTAGTAACGACATTTATTTCCCTGTAACATATTCCTTTCATCATCTTTGAATATGTTTTATCGATACAGATAAAGAGTCTGCTGGGGACAAAGGTTGAATGGCTCTACTATATTCTTGAAGCATTCAACTCTGGGAATTTAGTTCGTTATCAAGAATTGTGCCAGGTGCATAGAGCTGCTCTAAGTTCCCAACCAGCACTAGTGGAGAATGAGAAGAAGCTACTTGAAAAGATTAACATTCTCTGTTTAATGGAAATCATCTTCAGGTACGTTGTGGTAGCTATTATTGCTGAATGTTATTAGCTTTACATTTTGCCACATTCAGTTGAGATGTGATTCTTCACAGCCGACCATCAGAAGATAGAACTATTCCACTGCATATCATTGCGGAGCGCACAAAACTTACTGTCAAGGATGTGGAGTATCTTCTCATGAAAAGTCTTTCGGTAAGTCCCCGTGTTGTCCAAATTTGATCAATAAATATTCTGAATTATAACTATTGAAACTGTGTGTAGCCAACCCTAACTAGTTTGAGATAGACTTTTGTTGAATTGAGTTTATTAAAATGAAAATTAGGGTCCATTGTTGATGCTTATGCTCTCCCAGTATCATAATAGTATTTAAAATTTTTGAGATAGCCTTTTACTTTCTCTTTCCCTGTTCTTTTAAGTCCATTGATAAAAGTTTTTTATTTATTTTTTTGTTTCCCAAACATTTTAGGACGACTCATTCCTGAGTGATGCTATTAAGAATGATATCGAAAGAATCAATTTTATACAGCCACAATCAGGAACCAGGAGATATACTTTCTTGTACTAAGTGAATAGAGTTTAGATGCATCTTTTTATTGGAAACTTACGGCTGCTAAATCAATTGGTTTAATATCTTCTCCTCCATCATTCTATTCTTTTCATCATTTTTGTTTTTTGTTGAAAAATGGGGGTGGAGGTTGGGGGGTATAGCTGAAGACAGAAATTTCATTCAGCATTTATAGAATTTGGTACTGGAAAACTTTCTTTAACTCCTTCACACCCAATCTTGGGTTTCTTCTGTTTGTATGTGTGTTTTCATACCGGACCTTCTTCCCTCAATGTGGGAGCATACCTGTGCGCCTGTGTTTGCTCATGTTTTCGATGGTTCTGGAATCAAGTCTGAGTTTTTTTTTTAAACATTCCAATGTGCCATTAAATTATATATTTATTACCTTAATTCCATTTATATATATGTATATATTTTGTTATTCTCTTTTAGAAATCATTTTTTGGATGTAATCACCAAATTTGTTTTCTAAATTACAAACTAATGTCATAACACTTTCTGAAAACATGTTTCCGAAACCAATACCGAACACGACCAAGGGTCCCATTTCACTTGCAATGTTCAACGGGGTGGGGTATTTGCATTCTCATGTTTACTCGACATGGGATACAGATTGGAGATGCTATGCATAAACTTAGTACTATGTATGTTGGCACAAGTGCTGCTTACATGGGTGAGATGGTCATCTCTCTCCTATCCCCCCATGTTCATTGAAATGTCAGAACATTTGTGAGATTTTGGTTCATTCTTGATAATTGTAATTTTGTGCTTAGCAACGTCAGCTCTGCTTAATACAAGCATATGCAATATATAGTTAAACGGCCTTTTGCTGCAGGTTCATCTTATCGAGGGGAATATAGATGAAGTTGAGGGAAAAGTTCATGTTTCCTGGGTGCAACCAAGAGTACTAGGTATTCTTCAGATCACATCTTTGTGCGACCGCCTGGACAACTGGGTGGACAAAGTACGCACTGCTTTGTCATCTGTAGAGGCAGAAACACCTGATCTAATAGCAGCTTAGCTTTAGTTTATGGATTTTATGTCCCATGTAACAAATTTTTTTTTTAAATTAATTGCCGGAGAGAAGAAACAATTGGGCTTCTTCCTTTCGTATTGCTTTAAATCATTTGGTGGCATTATAATATATAATCTTTTGAAAGGAGCAGCC
>QLOD02000016.1:7834710-7854299 GCA_003260245.2 Sideroxylon spinosum | reverse complement strand
CTTTTGTAAACTTTATTGAGGATTTGTTTTGTTAATATGAGTAAGTTTTTGTGTATGGCATTTTTCTTGATACATGTTTTTCTCTCTTCTCTTATTATAAAATTATTAACTTATCAAAAAAAAAAAAAAATAGAAGCTCTAAATGAAAAATTATAACAAAATAAACTATATTTTCATTTTATAAAATATTACGTTTTTGCAATTCGATTTTATAATCCGATTTTTGGACTTTCCACCGATCTTAAGTAAAATCTCGATTTTAACAACCTTGTCGACTACACGGTTCGTTGAGAACTATAATAACCGGTGCAGGTTTCGGGTTATCAAAAAAAAAAAAAAAATATCCCAAAGTGTTACATTCTGAATTTTGTGATCATCATAATTTGTGGACATTGTGCCCAGAGTTCGGACAAACATCCATTCTTTTCCCTCTAATTATTTTTATTTTTTATTTTTTTGACCCAACAAAGCTGCATTAGACGTAGACATCCACTCCCACTGGTGACTTCGTACCGTCCACACAACTTTACCAACCTCTAACCTTAGGGTAACAAATATTATAGTTTTCACTAGAGATGAAGGATAACCATGCCAAGGAGCGACATCACAATGAAAAGCAAAGCACTATCAATGTTTGAAGCATCTACTTACAAGCCAATGAATCCTTCAGTAGAAAATGAATGTTTATTTAATAAACAAAGAAATTCATGCGTTTCACTCTCAACAGAAGCAACCTTAGAAGAAAGATTGCCATGTAGCCTGGCTGGTTTAGAATTATCTAAAGAAGAAGAAGAAGAAGACGACGTAGAACCATAAGACAACCATTAACTACTCATTATTTATTATTTGAGACAACTTTTCAATCATTTTAATTTTATTTTAAATAAAATAAAAAAATTAATAAAAATTACACCCACAAAAGTGTGTGCCCCACATCTAGTTCTAGAATAAGAAAAGAGCCATAGAAAGGAACATCAAACTACCATAACTACATTCAAAACACATTAAGAGCGCGCTGGTACATGCTAGAATACCCACATATTGACATATGAACAAATAAAATCATGTATAGCCCATAAAACCAGTAAGCAAATCAAAATTAAAGAGCAATCTTAAATTTATATCTAGAATAAGCATGCCCTCTTACCAATTCACATCTAAATTCCACCTGCACTGACTATATTATTTATCAGTAGCTAATTAACTATTTTACAAAAAACTAGAGTCCACTTGAAGTATACACAAATGGCATACCTGCTTGAAAATAGTGCTGGTTCCAGAGCCTTGAAGCCCAAGCAGAAGAAGTTTCTGTACTTTTTTTGGCTCTAGATAATTTGGAACAGTTGTGTAATTGCTCGTCTCATCCCTTTGTCCTTGAGGCTGACCGTGGAGGACAGGCAAAGAGAACAGGGTGCAAAGAAGCCGTGTTGAAGCCTGCTCAACAAGGATGAAGCTTTGAATATTATACATAGGATTCCCACAATCTACTATAGCCTCATAAATATATTTAACCAGAAGTCTTCTGATACATACCTTCTCCCAAATGTTACCCCTGATATTGTTCTGACCTTCTTCCTCATAACGACCATCATCATAAACCCAAAAGTGAGTATCACGAGGGCACTGAACGTTTGCCAACTGAAACATGACACATGTAGCTTAGACTTATAGTTGAATCTACATGGACTACAAGCTGAAACAAGTGATACAGACAAGAACTAAAAGGGGCCATTATAATGTGAGTCTGACGTGTTCTCTCCCAAGAAAATGGGAGTATAAATCACATGCAAAGAAATGTCCCATTCTAGGTGAACAAGGGAACTTAAATTACAAATTGGGGATCAGCCTCCAATGTGAAGACATACCACATGGCAACCTCAAAACGAAATGATTCGCAAAATCCTCTACTGAATTACATTTAGGGTGAGAGGTGGTGGGAGGGAATTGGTTAATTTCCAATAATTTATTGTTGATTCATTTCTCCATATAAGCCCTATAATGTATGTGGTCCTCATTTTAGTTAACATAATAGAGCCTAATCCCAACTGCTAAATAGTCAGTCATTCCAAGTATCCTTTTTAAGGTAAAGGTTCTCAACATAAGACAAGTTTTATTTTCTAACCAGTGCTTTTATACTGCCTTTAAGGAACCCTGGTTGTAAAGGATATAACAATAGAAATGCTACAATTTCATGGCGTTGCAACGATACAATTTCATAGCAGTCCACTCTCCCTCTTTAGAGAGAGAACCATGCCATGCTCATTCTAAGACAAAAGCCCAAAAAAGAAAAACTAATGATAATTCTTAAGGCCACCAAGCCCTTTAACATGAATGCTACTGCAGAAGCCTTCAAGATACATTTGAGCATTTAGCTTTTACTAAAGAATCAATATGCTGAAGCTCACTTGGCAAACATTTACTTGAGCTTTGAAGGCAACAAACAATTGGTTTAGCAACTTGCAGGAAATCGTAATTTTCTAAGAATTTTTAGTTTGATTGCAGCTAACTTGCAGTCCCAATGCTAAATTTTATTTTTTAAAAAACTTCTACAACCATAAGAAATGATGTCCAACTTAGGATAAGTTTGGTGACAACTATACTGGAAGCTTTATCATGCAGAATAAAAATCTTTAAACCAGACTCAAAAAACCATGTCATGGACATTATATTAAGATTAGCCATCATGATCCAATGCACAAAACAGAGTGTACTGCAGCTCAATTCTGATGCCTGTAGAAACTTCTAAGTGAATCCAATATCTCTCCATTACAATTTATTGAATTCCCCCCTTCCGAACCCATTAATGGTTGAGGGACGACAAGGCCTTCCAATGAGGCACTGCAATGCATAATCACTAAACAAGACCACAAAAACTATATCACGAGTATCAAGAAGGTGAAAGAGAGAAGACAGGAAAGCAGCAAGCTGTTGGTTGAACCAGTTGGGGCTCTGGCAGAAGGTACCATAATAATTTTGATTCTCTTCTTCTTACACTAAGGCATAGGAGACACACAAATGTTTAGCAAATAATAAAGGACACTTCTCTTCTTAAAGAATTATAGCATGCCTGAATATCAAATTGTCTCAAAATCCATGTTAAATTATGGTCCTGTCACTTTTGTGTCTTTTTTAGAGGGTAGACAGGTAGATGAAACATTTCACTTCCATAAAGTGCTTGCTCTCAAATTCAAACCCGCATTTTTGCACTTACTAAACACATGACTTAGCTGTTGTACCCAGCAATGGCCCCATCTGGAACCTCGTTAGCCAGCCTTAAATTACAGCTTATACAAACAAGAAAGAGAAAAAAAAAAAAAAAAATAGTAAGATGCGCCAAAAATAGTAAAGAGAAAGAATTCAGAGGACTTACCTTTAGGACTCTCAGTTCAAGTTTTGTTATTTCTCTGCCATTGATATAGACTTCAGTGTTACCATTACTTGCATCAGGGCGAAGTTTCCCCGTAAAATTTAAGTTCGAGCTTATGATTCGATCAGGTTTTTCTCCCTCCTGTCAGACCAAGACACAGAGTCTTACTGGTAGAATTGGCTATCCAGGTAAAACATTAAACAAGAAGTGAATAATTAAAGCCTGTGCTTACAACTGAATAGTGATGCATTTACCTTTCCCCAGAGACCGGATTCCTTGTCATACCAATATCTCCCGGGCTTCAATTTCTGCGGTGGTAAAGGGCATCCAAGTAATTCGGCCATCTCTTCTGGCTTCAAAGGGACCCCATTTACGATCAGCTGCTCTGGCCGAAGCTGATTGGCAGCACATTCTTTTTCTGCTTTCATAATTTGCTTGACTTCTAAAGGACAGAGCAATCTGGCTAATACCCTTGAATGTTTACCCAGTTTGGACCTCTTTGATTCATCAATTGGCTCACCAATGCAAGTTACACATTTCCGCCCTTCCGGCATAGAACCCATAGCCCTAAGCACACAATTGCTGCAGTATTTATCATCACAAACCAGGCAAGACTCCTTGGTTTCCCATTTCGCTTTTCCACACCTATAACAAACTCTGCTTGTCTTTTTCTTCTTCTTTTCCTTGGAAACCCCAACATATTCAGGAAAAACCTGCTTCTCCCCGTTGTCTTTTCTTTCCGATCTATCAACGGTATTGAAAGTAACAACTGGGGCTCTCTTTACTTCATTACCCAATCGTCTCGAACCATTATTCGGAGGATTGTGAGCAGAAACCGGAGACCCCGAAAGTGAAGCAGAAGAAAAATTCGGATTCTGCAAAACCGACACTACGGACTCTGAACTCGCAGATCCTCTAGGACTTCGAGAAGGAGAACTCGTGACATTAGCAAGGCGAGACACCGGCAAAGGGATCGGTTCAATTACAGGGGGGACATCGTGGGTCACTGACCTTTGTGATTCTAATAGTGATTCAGCTATCGATGCAGTGGGAATTGCAGCTGAATTTACATCAAGGGGTTCAACTCTAGGAAGTTCATAAGAAATTGGTGGTCCCTTATACTCTATTGCCATTGAGTAATCAAGTTCAGCCTCCTCTTCCGGGAGGGGAGCGCCTGGAGGGAGCATCTTTCGCACCATCTCCCTCCAGTCCTCTCCTCCATTTTTCTCCATCTCTATTCCACAAGTACCAGCAATTATCATAAAAAATCCAAAAACTACAATCTCAAACTTCCACTTCTGTAATACCACTTATCAAAAGACATAAAGTAAACCAACAAAAGAGGCTTTTAACAAGTAAGCAACTGAACATATAAGCTGTTTCACATCTTTGAAAACCAACACCCACCGAGTCAAACAGAGAAAAGTGAAAATTTTGCAATCAAACCACAAGACCCACTAAAAATAACTAAAAAAAAAAAAAATAGGTACGTTGAATTTGCAGATTCTAGGGTTCAAACCAATCCCAATTTGCACAAACAAACAAAAGAAATGTCAGCACCTCTCGAATCGAAATCCGAGGATCGTCCTTCAAAGCCTTGAGAATTGGAAAATTGAGCACCTACTGTTCAAAGATAGGAGGAACCATATTCAAAAGTCTAAATTAGCGACCAACCCAAAACTATTCGAATATAATATATAAAGCTGAATTTAAAATTCAAACAAACAAACAAACAAACAAAGCTGTTAACTTGAAAACCTTGGAAAAGGATTTAAAATACAATAAATCAGCAGTTCTGAAGCCGGAGTTTTTGAAGGTTTCAGAGTCAACCAAATCAAAAACCTAGACCGAAGACAGTTTCAGCAATTGAAATATGCAAATGGGTGTATCTATACATATAAAATACAAGTATGAAAAGAATAAAAAGAAAGACGTGGGTGTATATATCAAAAAAGAATCCCAAAAAATTTACTTTACAGTTAATAATCAACTTCCATAAATAAAAAACTAGAAAGTAGAAGAGAGAGAGAGAGAGTCAAATATATACAAACCTGAGAAAGGGACAAACGGAAGTTGAATCTGAGAAGCTTTTTACTTTTGAAACTTCAAAAGCTCTGAAAATTCAAATGGGGGCAAAGCCTCCTTTTTAATTTTTTCCCTTTTATAATGCCACCATTGAAGTAGAGAAAGGCGAGCTCTGTGCAAAGCGGGGAAGAGATAGAGAGACAGATGACTTGCTGAAAACAAAGAAGACCGATATATAATAGAAAGAGGTTATAGAGAGAGAGAGAGAGAGAGAGAGAGAGAGAGCGTGGGGTCCACGAGGTTCCATGTTGAAAATACCGGACGTGCGATTGGACTAGTTGATGAAGAGCTTAGGGGAGGCGAAAGACGGGCGCAGGTGACGACGGCTTTGGGCAACGCGCACGACCAAGATTTTTGTAATCAACTCTTGAGCGTGAACGGCTTGGCGGTTGCACTACTTTAAAACGACGTCGTTTAACTTTTAATCAAAACTATACCCCTCCAAGTTCCATATTAGAATATGTGTTTGATACATTTAAATATGTATATTTAAATATAAATTGATACGTTTCAATATAAAAATTTTAATGGAATGATATCATTTTGAGTAAAAATTAGCTGTATTGTTTGAGTAACCCTCTATTATAGCTCCCCTCTTCTGTGCTTTAGTTTTAAAAGAGATTTCAGAATTTTGTACTTTCAGTAAAGATACGAATGATTTAGATTTAATTAAGGTTTATTAAACTGAATCAATAAAAAATGTTTGATAAACTTGATTAAATTCAATGGTTTAGTTCAACAAACCCTTGTTAAATTTAGACTATCTATTTTTTTAAAGTAACGCTACGAAATGCATTATTATCTGTTGGAATTGTTTTTATAGTGTAAGAATCGATGGTCATAAATTTTATTTTATTTTAATAAAAAATGTTTTTAAATTCTGTATTAATTATATTATAATTATTTTTTTAAATTTTATTTTTATTTTAAAATTAATTTTAACTAAATTAAGTTAGGATCACTATATTATTTTAATCAAATTAGGCTTTGCAGTGCATTTTTGCACGGCTGGCCTAGAACTCGTTGAGCTTACGCGCTTAGGAGGAGCGTGATGTTTTCTGTTTTTTTTTTTTTGTCTGTTATGGATTTAATTGTTGCTTTCGGTCAGACTGGTGGCGCAACGGCTTGAACATTTATGATTTGTTTGAGTCATTTATTGTTTTTCTTGGTACGGTAACAAAGCGCAAATTATTGGCATATGCGGTGATTTTAAGGCTCCGTTTGGGATCCTTACCACAAAAAAAAAAAAAAAAAATTAAATTTGATAGCTTTATTTTTAAAATTTTTTGAAAATAATTAAAATTATTTTGTTATATTTTTAGGATTTTTTAAATCATAAATGACAAAAATTGTCAAATTAACCCAAAAAGTTAAAAACTTAAATAAAATTTAATTAGGAGAAAATTATAAACAATTTTATTCAAGGTAATATGATAAAAAATTCAATTAAAATAACGATAATTTATACCAACATCCCTTAAACGTTTAATTTAGTACGGGTAAAGTTCAAGTCATTTTAATATTACAATTATATCGCTTTTTAAAAAAGTGTTAATACTATTAATAATTGACCAATTTAAATAAATGAATAAATAAATAACGATTAATAGCAAGTATTGGTGGATTAAGAAAAGGAAGAAGTGATCATATAGTCCAATTATGAGTGTTGGCTTTAATGCCACTTCTACAATATAAAGTTTCAAACACCACTAGGTGATTGATTATGTTGGCCTCAACTTTTATCCTTCCCCGTAAAATTAGAAAATAATAATTAAAAAAAATAACTTTTGAACTAAAAATTCAATTATAAAGAATTAAAATTTTAAATTCAATATTATGTCTTTTAAACGTAATTGGGTACGATTATATTATATATTGAGTGTAATTTATTTTCGTGTTAAATGCGACTGATATACAAAAAATAAAATAAAATAAAATTATACAATTTAAATTTTAAATTTTTAGTTAAAAATTATTTTTTAGAAATTTCCTAAAAGTATATCCATAGTTTTTTTTTTCCTAAATAAAATAAATGAAATTAATGATTTTTACTACTTTGGCTTGGGGCTCAGCCCGTGCCCATGCCTCGTCTAGCTTGGTCTATGCCAACTTTTACATCACCAGCCTGTGTTTGGAAGGGGTTGGAAGGAAAAAATTTTTTTTTTAAATTATTTATTTTTATTTGGTTAAGAAAATGAAAAAAATAAGTTGATATTGTCAAAGTAATTATTCTTAATTTAATTAATAAGTTGACTTAGTTAATTTTCATAGGAGATTTAAGGTCCCTGATTTCTCATTATTTTTTGGAGAGGTCAAGCAATCTATGATGAAACATACTGACCAATTCGTAATATTCTAACTTAATAAGCTCAAATTTTTCAGAACTTTCATTTGGTATGTCAACATTTCTTGATATTTGGTATAAAACTAGTATTAATTAAAAGATATGTTTCATAATCAGTTTTATTAAAGTGTGTTTGGGATTACCATGACCTACTTGGCCAAAATGTCGTTAACCTTTGATTGATGAGTAAGCAAACAAGTATATCTCAAGGTTCAAGAAGGTAAGATATAATATAAGGTATTAGGCTTTACCAATACCAAAAGTATAGAACCTCTACACCGGACAACCAATCAAACCCACTAACATCATATAAGATATATGTCCCATTAACGAATAGTAAAATACTACTCTTCTATGTTAGATAGGTTTCTAACCAAAGTTGAGTATGTCAACACGGCTTTAAATGGCCTAGAATGCGAGCTCCAAAAGAAAATTGAAGAAATGAAATTCAAAGACTTTTTTTGTTTGAGGTGGTTGTAATAGCTGCTTGATATGAACGTATTATCAGAGAGGAGCCAGATAGGAAAAATGTGACCCAAGGGATGTACTATCATGATATGAGTTATCATGTAGTCTCGGGCGTCATTAGGTGGCAAAAAAGCTTGTCAATATCAAAACTTGACGAAGGAGGGCATGGCCGAAATGGTTTCCAAGAAATTATATTTGTGGAAAGCCCTAGCTAAACCATTAGTCTACAAGGCTAGTAGTTGAACGCAAAGGAGGAGGATAAATCTATGAGAAAATACATGTTTGACATTACAAAGGCTAATTTGATTTTCAATCAATTTGATTCTGGTGGGATACTGAATCCAGTTGACCAGTGTAATCAATAAATTGTAATTGCAATATAATTTTAGCTTAAAATGAAAATAGTTTAGCTAAAAATTTAATAAATTATAATATAATTTTTAGAATAAAAACACGTTGTATCATAATATAAATACAAAATATTTATTAATATATTTTAAATATGTACTCTTTTAGTTATATATAAATATTAACTGATTCCAAATTTTTTTACGAATTTAACATAAATAGGTTGCGTTTGGAGTGTTAAAAAACTAGAAAAAACTAGATAAAATGTAATTTGAGAAAAGTTTTGGTGTTTTTAATCCAAATGGAGTTTTTTTTTGTAGATGAATAGTAAATTTTTGGACTTTTGCAGTAAAAAGTAAGAGAGAGAAACCGTTAGAACGGTTCTTTGTTCCGTTTTAACGGATTGATGGTAGATTTTTTGAAAAATTGTCAGAACTTTTTGATTTTTACGTGAAAAAATTAGAGAGAGAAACCGTTAGAACGGTTTTTTTGATATGTTTTAATGGATTACGTCAGAATTGTTGAAATGTGTTAAAAAGTTATTAGGGTTTGTGAAAAAAATTTTGGGATTTGTAAAAGAGTTACTGGGGTTTATAAAATTTTGTTGGGATATATAAATATAAATAAAAATTTATATAGATTTTATAAAATATAAGATAAATAAAAGATGTTAGGGATTTTTAAAAGTGGCTGGCGTATTGGCAAAACTCACCCATTTTACCAAACAAATTTATTAATAATCGATTGGTTTATTAAATCACTAAATATTTAATCATGCCACTTCTTCGGTGTTAAGTAAATGGGTGTAACATGCAAAGAGTATTGGACCATGTGATTGATGTCAATGTTGGGACCCACATAATTATAGGGCCATTTTGAACGAAGACAATTTAGCAGACTGGGGTTAAGCATTAAATCCAAGAACAGAACAAAGACAGTGAATGCAGACTCAGAGTTGAGCATTCAATCCAACCCAATTACTTGAATATTTTGAATTATTATTATTATTATTTTATTTATTTTTGTTAATCAAGCAGATAGAAAAAAAAAAAAAGAAAAGAAAAGAAACCAAAATTGAAAAACTAAAAAGAATTCAGTTCAAATTTCAACCAGTTTAGTTTTAAACTACTCTTTTTTAAATACTAAATTATAAAAAGATGCAAATATGTTTACTTGCTTACAAGCATATTTTAAAATTTTAGAATAAATAAAATAAAATGTGTAGAATAATATATGATTTCATATGAAAAAAATTAACTTCAAACTTTCGATTGGTCTGATCATAAAATTTTTCAAATCTAACAAAAATTGAATTGTTTGGAAATAAAAAAAAAATCGCATTAAATCGATCGACCAAAAATATCAATTTGTTTTAATCAAATTTCAATTGATTTGACATGATATTTTTAATTTGATTGAGAGTTTTACGATTGATGTTATATTATACATAGTTATATTAAGAAACTAAAATTTATTGATGGTATAAATTCAAATCAATCATCAAATCGATTGTGGAGATTACGTTCCATAATTATCAATTTTTATAAACTTTTGTTAACTTTTTTTTTTTTTTTTTGACATAAATCATTTAAATAAGTGAATGAAATAACGTTCAAACGATTTTGATCAGGATTTTTAAGTTGTGCCAACGATAAGCTAAAAAATTAAAACCCAACTTACTTATTTTTGGAGTGCAAAACAACGAATAGTGATAACCCAGCAATTCACCTTATATAAATAACACCAAATTATAACTAAATAATTCGCCTTATATAATTAGTACCAAATTAAAACTAAGCAATTCTCGTTATATAAATAGTACCAAATCCATGATTTCAAATTTATAAATACAATCGCATCCTTAAAATAATTCTACCGGCACAAATATCTGTTAAGTTGCTTCAACATGAGCCCATAAAAAGAGGGAATTGAAAGGTAGGTAGAAGCATTTGGGTCCCTCTGATAACAAACCACACCCCCCCCCCCCCGGGGGGGGGGCGCTTACAATGTTCAACCAAATTACATCAGCAATTCATTGGACATATTATTGTTTAGCAGGTCCTAAGACCTCCAAATGAAACATGCTCACAGAACTTATTTCTGTATCAAAGAAGACCTTGATAATTCTAACACTCTACTTGGCACCTAAGGCAATAAACAGCAGTTTCAGTTCACCAAATAATGCACACCGTAGGTCTCAGATTACCCGATATGAACTGAAGAAATGGCTGATGTGATTTCCGTGGCCCGAGGATCGCTACTTTCTAAAGAAACTCCCCGAGGATCTTCTCTCACCAGCAGGGCCAGAACATTGTGCGAACTCCATTGTTTGGTGACATTGCTGCTTGAATTCCCCAAGGTAACAGCAAAAACAGCATCGAAACCGCCTGCTCCAGGAACTCCAGCTAGCAGGACTCCTTCCATGTTCATAGTAGCATCCAAAAGCTGAGTTTGTGATTCCGGTTCTATCTGTGAATATGTAGAGAAAAAGACACAATTAAACAGAGAATGGGGAGGTCGTTTACAGGACAATGTACAAAACTATTTTGGTTACCTTAGCATACTCAGCTAAATAGAAAAAGGGCTAAAACTAAAATCTTTTGGAGTATTTAATCCAGTTTTCCATGTAACTTCCTACAAAATGATTTGTGTCATCTGAATAGACCCAAGTTTATAGTTTAACATCTATACAGCATGCTCTAAACAAAATGAATTGACCCCATAAGGATATGCTTGTATAAAATTTTACGCAGAAAGATTAGATGATATCAAGGAATTTATCCAAACAGTTACCCCAAAATAAATGCTCCTAAACCAAGCCCATCAAGTCTCAGGCCTTTCTAGGTTCTTTCTTTGAATTGGGGAGAAGAAAGAAATAAAAATAAAATAAAAAGAAAATAAAAAAAAGAAGTGAACACACAAGCATAGCAGGTTGCCCTAAAACTTCAGACCAATTGGCAGAAACAAATGGAGAAAGCTTTGTCCACTTAATCATAGATTCTAGCTATGCATGTTGGACTAGCCAGTTTTTAGTGAGATATTGAATAATTTTGTACACACACATGCATATATATATATATATATATAGAGAGAGAGAGAGAGAGAGAACCATCCTAGTTAAGAAAACCTACTGGTACACCTGCAGCCTCACCCATCAGGCGCAAGTGACACCTGATCTCAAGCATAGCATCTCTTGCTTCCAACAATGCTTTAATAATTTCTGCTTCGTTTGATTCACAGGTTTGTTCCATCCACTGTTCATGCAACAGGTCATATAAGATCAGTTATATTATAAAATATTCTTCAAAATCAAAAGAACTTGAGCTACAAAAGGAAGGAAAAAGAACTAAAAAAATGAAGCATTTTTGAGTCCCAGATAAAATTAGGTGCATTAAATTACTTAGTCAAATTCCATATCTCACAACAAAAAGGTTTTGTGCCTCGCTAAGAAGTTTACATCTCTTAGCCAAAGATCACTGGACTCGTAACTCTATGAAGCAAGAACCAGCTGTGAAGTGAATGGAGTTGAACCGCTTAAAGTCAGTTCTTGAAATAGGGTGGTGCAGCTGGCATTACAGTAATTAGCAATAAACTTGTATTCTTCAGCAGCCATAATTATTTCATTTATGCTAGAGGATAGTAGTCTAATGAGCTGTCTTCTGAAAAGAAAGGAATAAAATGTTTAAGAAATCAGAAATTTTCATGAGACTTGCCAGTTACTATGAATGTTGCAAACACAATGATATTCGATTAGTTAACTCATCAGAGTCACCGAAAATTGTGACATTGGAGCAAAGAATGCATTTATCTATCCCAATGTGTGTTAGTATTTACCTACAATAAATGTCATATCTTAAAGAGTGCCATTATAGGGTATTGGAAACACAGCATATATGGCTCATATTACAACAGTTTTGTGATATCAGATATGATAAATAAGGTTCCTACGCGCATACAAATGTGTTCAAACAAACATACATATGTGCATAAACATGTTATTCAGACCCAAGTGAAAAATTTTGACCAACCAATCATGTACATGCATAATTTCTTATTGCAGTAGATTTTTTTTACTGGGCATGAAACAATCAAAGCCATCAAAATTTTCCTTCTATAATCCCATTACACATCACCAGTTTAGACATCCAAATAGTCATTTTTTTAGGACAAGAATTTGGAAACACTCTTTACATTAACTGGCTGTTTAGGATCCTTTTGCTCATGTTTAGCTGACATTTTATCTCTCTCTGAACTAGCAAGATAAGACCCTGATAGTTGGAGAAAGTCTTCTGAATTGACAAGCGTTACTTGTTGGAACATATGCCAAAGAAGGAAGTGAGCAGGTTGCAATACATAGTCAAACTATATAATTTACATTCTTTAGCTATTACCTATGATTTATCTTGAATGGAAAAATGAAACCCCACATGAAGTATACAAAATCAGACAAATTCCAATGAACTCTGCTTGCTGAAAATATCATGGTGTAGGAAGATGTCCAGTAGTAGTTTTTCTCATTAATATTCTTATTTTTTTCTTAAAAAAAGTTCTGTTACAAAATAAGGAAGATTTCATATATTTCTAACTCTTTCTTGACCACCAGTTCCAGAATTACCTTTTCTGACCTAAGCATGCTGCACTTGTTGATGATGGGTGCATATGAATCCCAATGTTCTTTGGCCATTTCGCTCAACAAATTAAGTTTCATTTCCAGTGCTGAATTTGCCTCTGCCAACTTTCTCCAAGTTTCCTGGGCCTTTTGAGGATCAGATTTTTGCCACTTCTTGACAGCACCCACCATTGAAACTGTGGATGAACCTCCTGTTCCTGGTTCTCCAAGTAACTGCAAATCCATCAATCACTATTAGCATCTGATAAAGAAAATGGGCCCCCATGTTTCCCGGGGAATATGATTATAGAAGAAAGCTCAAATGAAATGTACTCTTTTTCTTTAAATTGGAAAAGAGAGTCGCAAAACAAATTTAACAATGCCAATTTGAAGATAGACTTAATTATCAGCCTTAATTATCTCATCGTTTGATTGAATTTATATTGCCAGATATCCACCAGCTCTGCAAGGCCCTAAAGGCCCAGCCCGATCCCATTGAGCTAGATACAGATGCAAACAGACAGCCTGCATCTGCACAAAACCCAGATACCTACCAATGTGTAGGAAGATCAGATAGCGGCCCCAAAAGCATTTTTGGTGTGCTCCACTGGAAGCCAACTGACAAAATGACCACAGTGATACACTTGACTAAAACATAAATGAGAAAATGATGTACAATTCAATGCGTTTGGGGCACAGAATAATAGATAAAGCAAGGTAACGAACAGCAAAGGCAACAATGTTGCCTTGGAACTATTGACCTTTGCGCAATAAAGATTATTTCTCTGCCTCAGATTATGAAGTAATGATGGAAGATCCAAGAAGAATCTTGCAGAATAAATTAAGGACAGCCAAAATATCATTTGCAGAAATATATATCAATAACTGCAAAGGACAATTTGGAACACATTTAACAAAGAGATGACTCATTTCTGCAAAATCGAAGTAAATGATATAAGGATGGGAGAATATTTGAATACATGTGCGCATGCAAGTAGCAAGAATGGTAAATGGTAATGTACTTACAAGATTCATCAATGGAGGCAATGAAAATTTAGTCCTTTCATGGTCCCATTTGACATTCAGCACATCACCAATGATTTCTTCTAATGGTTTTCCTAAAATTGAATCCTGCATATCCATATTAGGAGAACATATAGATAAACTCTGGTGGAAGTTAGTGAAATATACACCAAGATTTGTATTTATCACCATTTATGCTACTATTCTTCCAGATCCAAATTAAATTTCACTAAATCTATGTCAAAAATTAAGATAGACGGGTGTTCTATCACTTCTGTCTTTAGAGCTCTGTCAACTGTTACTGGTGAGAGGCTTGAAAATGCAACTTACAACTTCTTATGAGTTGAATATTATTTTGTTTTCTTATTATTATTCATTCCTTCAGGGAATGGGGCAGAGGGAAAAGAGCAAGATATGGTTTGGTGCAACACTGGAAGATTAGACTGTCCAGTGTGAAACACCACCATCAACTCCAAGGGTAGCCTATTCATGTTAATTAAACTAAATGTCAGGTCTGCCATCGATACCCTGCCAACTGCCCGAAATCCTCAATTGACAAGACCATGACTAGGTAATTGCCTTCTCATCAGTCTGTCATTTTTTGACAAGAAGAACTATCTTGTTAGTTGCACATTGTCAGTATAAATAAAGTTGTCTTTATGTCACATCTCGTATCAGTTTAAACAAGCCTACTTGGCCTGGAGACCTACAAGCTGCCAAAGGAATTGTTGTAAGCTACCATATTATAATGTGATCCCTGAAAAAGCAGTAGCAAAAATACTTTCTTGGATAATTTTCTTACCTCCTATTTTCCTCACTCTCAATTCCTTCCCATCATAAACACGGTCATAGGAATGTTGGTTTTTATTTACAACTAGTGATTTGAATCTTTTCATGCTATATACTGATCAGTGATCATGTGCCAGTATACCTCTGCCGAATGCCACAATGCACAGTTCAGTTAATACTGTATTGAAAATAGTATTTCATGCAATGAGAAGTTATATATATTTCTTTTTAACCCTGTTCTTTATCTATTCTTGAAATCCGTTGTGGAAATATTTCATTAGCTAATGTTTCTTTTTTCTCACTTTGTAATTCTTGGGATACTCAATCCTCTTATAACAATTTGAAACATTGCCTCAATGACCAAACTGGGAAAAAAAAAAAAAAAAATTCAAGGGAAGATCTCCAATTTTGCAATTCAGAAAACAATGTTTTAAGCGATTCTTCTTACTTATACTTTCAAAGTTAAGACGAATTTATCACAGTTCTGCAAAGCATTTCAAAAATGAATTACAAAATGCAGGAGACTTGCAAGTGATTGTAAAAGAGCAATAAGTATGCACTGTAGGTACATAAAGATGCGTCCCCCACAATGTTAAGAAGTGATTTGTGTGTTTTATATTCCCAACCCACCACAAAGTTTTTTATTAGATATGTTGGGCAGTGTTTACCCCCCAAAAAATGTATAGAGCGAGATACCTGAGCAGAAGAAAGCAATTCTGGTGAAAAACGAACATATCGATGACTCCCATAAACTGCAGAACTAACATCAAACCCACTGCCAACTTTGCCTTGTGCAATACAGTGAGCAGTTTGAGCTATCACATGCACAACATCAAGATCTACTGCATTCTCCTTTTCCTTGTATTGACCACTAGACAAGGGGGAAAGATTAACAACTCTAAGGTAATGAAGCAAAGCAGCAACCACAGCAGTTGTCATAGCTGCAGATGATCCTAATCCAGTTTTTGCAACTTCAGGCTTACGATTCCCTCCATTTGTTTCTTCACTGTTGAAAGTAATTGAAGTAAATGGTGGAAGGGCAGCTAACGACTCTGGTGTCAAAGGGAGTCCACGTGCTTCAATCTAAAAAAGATGAGAGAACAATGTAAAACAGAATAAATTCTAAGTTTCTAATCATCTGGTGACAGAATTCAGGTGAAGCATCCATCAGGGGGCTTGGATATCCATAATGATCATTAATGTGAACTTTCCTATAGTACGACATATTTATAAAGCATCTAGACTTTTCATAATAAGAAATATTTTCATGTTTTAACGCATGCAAGTTGTATTTATAAGTAGTTCTCCCCATCAATGTAACGATGACATCCCAAGTTATGATTTAAACCACTTTCAGATATGTGATACCACCCCTAACACCATTGATATTGCCATGACTAATTCATTTTTTTTTCTTTTTCATGTGGTCCTTAAAAAAAAAAAAATTAAAAAAACAGACAAACAAACTTATATGGTCATATTATTTTACTTACTAACCCTGTTGGCTAGTTCCAAAGCAGTAGTGCAAATCAAAGAACAGTACTGATTCGTTAATTAATTCAAAGAAATGACACAAGAAAACAGCATCAGAACCAAAATGCAGGAAGTTGCCATGGTACAAAATGGATAAGTTCTTGAGGGAGCCTTAGATATGTGGTCTTGCAAGCATCGAACTACTATATTGAGAGAAATGGCTATTATAGAGAGAATATTTTGAATCACTTTGAACCATGACAGTTCCAATTTAATCACTAGGAGTGGCAGAGTTATTTACAGGTTGAACTTTACTTGCACCTAAAGTTATTTATAGGGTGATTACCATAAAAAGCACCCACACTCATGACTAATGGGGACCATGATGGGCATTTTTCAATTACAAATTCTCTCGGCAGGGATATAATATGAATTGGATATGTTTCTTTACGTTTTGAAGATTTTTGGGAATTGATTTATTTGCTTCCTTATTTGTTGATATTTTATTTTCATTGCTTGATTTTAGGGATTTGATAATCTTAGATGTAGCCTACATAAAGTCTAGGCTGTAAGAGAATTACAGCTAGGAATGAATTGAAATGAGTATTTAGTTAGTTTAGAGTTAGCTGTAGTTTTCCATTTTCTCTTGGTTTCCTTGCTTTCCTTAGTTATGTCAAAACCTGTCAAAAATAACTTCTTACATACTGAGGTATTAAGTCTTGATTTTACATCGACCATTGTTACTTTTTAGAGACATAATAGTCTTTTAACATAATTTATATATATTGTAGAGATATGCAGTTGGATAAAACATTCCCTCTCCTCTACTCCTCTTTCTCCCATCTGCTATGCAAATATTCCATTCTCAAACCCTAACATTCTCTTTCTTTCCAATATCAAAACCCATCAAATCTAATAATACTCTATCTTACATATAAAGACATACACACCAAAAGTAAACACGCTACAAAAGCTACAAAGCATGAACAGTTTAAAATGGGTGATGTATCCATATCTAACACGCATACTCCGTAGACCAAAATACGTGTTAGACTCACCACATGGTAAGTCCAATTATTTATCATTTCTATATAAATATATGATTAAGATAAAACTAGATTTAGGTTCCGTTTGGAGTGACAAAAATTTTTGAAAAACTCTAAAAATTATTCAATTTTTATCTCACTGCATGAGTTACGAATCCACAACTTATCTCATTTTATCTCAACTTTTGTTACTCCAAACGCACCCTTAAATAGCCAAAACTCCTAAAATTAAAAAATCTTTTGTCTCATATTTTGTTAAGTTGTATACATTGAATTTAGTTTTGTTATAGACGTTGTATTCATATATATAACAAATAAAAATATTTGTTTTTTCATATTTTTGTCGTGTTCGTATCCTTATTTTTTTTTTAAAAGTGTCGTACTCATACCCTTGTTATATCCATATCCACGTTTCTTAGCAAACATGTATCTACTTTTTTCTCTAGATAAAAATTTGAGTTTGTTGTAGTATGAAAGAGACCTTCATATTTTTTTTATTTTATTTCTTTGTTTTGTGTGTGTATGTGGGGGTGGGGGAGGGGAGAGGGTTGATGAAGCCATCACAATCAACATCTCCATTATGATTTTAAAAATCAACTGTTACGTACCGAACCGGCCAATCCGTACTGCTTTTTCAGCTTAGCATTATTGTTATAAACTGATTTATGGGTTCCATTATCCAGCCAAACTGATCCATACCATCAGTTGGGATGAAAATCGGCAGTTCACGTCGAGAAATCACAAAGCACATGTATCCTTGGCCAGCTTTTGAGAGGGTTCAAAGTTGTTTGGAGAGGTGACTTTCTTTAAAAAAAAAAGAAGGGGAAAAAAAAAAAAAAAAAAAGAAAAGAAAAAATCAATTTTTGCTATTTTGCACTCTAAGAACTGAAAATCTTGAGTAGAGAAATATTTTAAAGATGTGGTTCTTTCTGGTTAGATTTCTCACAAAATTTAGTATTTTTTTTGGATTTTTTTTTTTTTTAAACATTTGTTGATTATGCTTCTTTGAGTTGTTTCCTGTGGAAATATTTTATTCTTTTTTATTATTTTTTCTGCAGTTATTTGACTAGTGATATTAATTTATTTTAAGAAAACACACTTCTGTGGTTATAAATTACTAAAAGCTACTAAAAATCATCAGAAAACGATAACTTAAGGTAAAAAACTGGCGTACCATTTAAAATTTACGGATTTGCTAATATTCATAGATGTTCCATCTAATACCCATTACACTGATTGATACTCCCGATACCGATACAAATACAGGTTTTGCTGTTACCAGTCTTCTTCAAATTCATTGAAAAGAACGGAAAATGGTTGTTATAGGCAATTTACACACAAACACACACTTAACAAAGACTAGGTGTAGGTTTCAATTATTTTGGGACTAGTTGCAGTGAAGGGGTAAAGAGAAGAAAAAATTAGAGACCGTTTTTTACATAGGTGTCATGGTGGTGTGTGTGATGGAGATCAGATGTGGTAGGTTATGTCCATGAAGGTATAAGAAGTAGGATTTGGCTTGGTGTCCCCTGCAGTGGCTTATGGGCTTTGAGCAAGAAAGTGCTGATGTTAATGGAGCTACTTTTCTTACATGCAGATTTTGAAGGTTCCGTTCCCAAATACGTATGATGGCTCACAGGCACTGTTATTGTGCATGGTTTTCTACAATCGATTCTAATATAATTAATATTACCAAAGTTGGAACAAAATAATAATAGTACATACATAAAGTAAATGAAAGGCTTATATCAAAAAAAATAAATTTTCCCTTTTTTAACAAAACTATTGCTTCATTGAACCCTAGATTCTTCACAAATATAGATTACTGTGCATTTATAATTTTTAAAAATAGCATTACTACAAAGTAGTAACATACAATTGGGGTTGCTCACCACTTCTAGGGAAGGAGCGAATCATATGTTTTATAGGAGAATCAATAGGGAGGAAGTAAAAGAAGCATTGAAAAAGATGAAGAATGGAAAAGCGATTGGACCAGATGGTATCCCTATTGAGGTTTGGAGGTGCTTAGGGGAGGAT